>RAOV01000012.1:283323-445983 GCA_009806015.1 Neurospora sp. CHS-2018b | reverse complement strand
CCCCCCCCCCCCCCCCCCCCCCCCCCCCCCCCCCCCAAACTGACAAAAATCCCAACCGCAGTCTTCCTCCTCTTCACGCACCCCTCACCGCTCCTTCCCTCTCGACTCCGAGTTGACTCGATCTGTAGCTTCCCGTCATGGTACAAACATCTCTTTCCTTACAGGTATTCACGCACTTTCCCTGTCCTCTCAGTACGTCAAACGTACCTTGCACTCAAGGGCATCGGTGGGCACCTGTTTCCTAGATATGTCAAAATGCTTACACAAAAGGCAAGAACTACCGCCTTTGACACGGACTGGACATTCCCCACATTCCCTGAGTGTCACAGCAGCGCCTACTCTATCAACTCAAATCACATGCTTATCTCCTCTCACTCGCTCTTGCCATATGATCAGCCTGGAGTGAATCATAAGTGCAGGGTGCGTGCAGTTAGCTTGGTAGGGGACGAAAATCCTCGTCCTCTTTTCCCCAAATCTTCACTGGGGTATGAGAGAAAGCGAGGGAGCCGGACTTGGTACCCGGACTGCGCAACGTGTTGTATATTATTGGACGTTGTCGTCAAGGCTCGGTAGACAGAAAGGAAAGTCCTCACTGTTTACTCCTCTTGATGCCCGCAGTGTGTTTGTGGCATGCCATTCGTGTTTAGATGAGTGTCAATGAGAGAGTGTCTACACTACATTTCATGCCTCCGGTCTATGTAAGATGCGATGTTCAACGTTAAGGTCTTAGCATTTGACCAGTTTTAGTCCCCAGATGCATGTTTGAGTAATTTTACAGCGGAGTTTAGTTGTTATTACCCGGTGATGATGATGTTGTCTGTTGTTGTTTTTGTTCTTGTGCCTTGCTGTGATATCCCAACTTGCTGTACACCCACTCACATGTTTGAGAAGTTCTCTCTCCTGGTAAAGTAATGCAAGGGAAGTCAACTAACAGGATTCCCAACTCTGAATGAAGGTCAAGTGAGGGTAAATGGCGCTGATACCAAGTTAAACCGTGTCTCCCTTAAGCCATGGCGTGGATTCTTCTCTTCCATTACACCTCACTGCACATTGGATCTCCCATGACATACATTGCGAGCGGAAAACATCACCGTACCAATTCCCTCACCTCTGTTTTCCAGCATGATGAACAAAGGCATCCACTCACAAACTTCTACGCCACTACAGACTTCTATGCCTAATGATGAAGATACTGGACTCATCACACCTAACGATAAAAACAAACTCACTGCCCTGCCATCACGCCTCAACTTGTTCAGTTATATCTCAGTTTTCGGTTTGTTCAGGCTTTCATGCAATCAAGCCTTTGCTCAACAAGACCGTGGTGTTTGCCTCCACTCCTTGGGCGTCTCACAACCTCAAACCAAAATGTTGTTTTCGATGTCCAATGACCGGTTGAGAGTGATGTTTGAATTGTCTATACGATGAAAAAATGATTTACAGCCAAACCAAGCAAACACCCCCACGCAAAGCAAAAAATAAATAAAAAGTAAAACGGGGTTGTCGATGAAGTCAAACTTACCTCTACCTGATTGGCGTATCAACTACTCAACCACTCGGGCTCATCAACCTCAAGCCATCAGTCATCCTCAAATCATGAATGACACTGACTGACACTGCAACCCTCTGTCTACCTCTATCCTTGTACCAACAGCCAGACCTAAAGAAAATGACTGTCAAGCTGCAATCTTCTCATGTCTCAGATTGTCAGATCTGACGTCCCATCCCATCTCAACCAGCTCTCGTATTGTAGCAAATTGATTGACCATGATCCAGACTACAGAACTCCACCCCCAACTTCCCGAACTCCCAGGGCACTCAGCAAGCGAGTATCACCCCAGTGTCATTGTCTCATCTCGCATTTCCTCACGTAGCAATTGGTGTTCTCGTTCTCGTTAGAAGTATCAATGTCGTTAACCGAACGGAATGTGAGTGGAAGGTACCCGACTTGGGCCCTGGGTTACTGTTGGCTTTTCTCGAGCTTGCTAAACTTAACCTCTCTCTAACTCCTTTTGTTGGTAGTCTGTAAGCAACAGAAACGCTTGTATATATGTGATGTATAGAGAGAAGACTAAACTGCCGAAAAGGGGTATGTAATACGCATTGTGTATGTGTGTGTCTCCTCCTACCGTATGTTGTGCGTGCATGTATAAAGGGGGTGGGAGGTGATAGTAACTGTGACATCACTTCCCAGTTCCAGCCGCATTCCAGATTTGTTCAGGGGTAAAAGGGGCAAGCGGAGAGGTACGTAAAGAGAAAGACCGATATCGCACGATTTCAGAGTCATCAAGCGAACGAAACTGCGGCTAATAGTGCGCTGGCGCTACAGACTCGTCTCCGTTGGCCTGGAATTCAGACCTGGTCACTGTTACTTTGTCGGGTGTGGTTTGTTCCAACGAGGCGTATTCAGGGTAGTAGTGTATTTGCTACCACCTATTGTCTTCAAAGTTCCGTACTTTGGACATTACCGTGCCCAGGTACGGTAGGGATATCGTCAAGTGTGGTGTGTGTAAGTGGTAAGTGGTAGGGAGTGAGTGAGTGGCCCCGGATCTAAAGTGCATGCATGCGTTCGTACATGTAGTGTGGTAGTATGTGGGATGGCAGGACAGGGCAGGGCAGAACGGGGACGGGATAGGGGTATGTAAACAGTTTAGAGTTAGGAACAGACTGGCCTTGAGATCTGCGGCCACCTTTCCCTTCACTCCCACCCCCTATCCATGAATTCCATATGCACTCCGAACAACCCAAGAGCGAGGACCAACGCAAAGGATTGCGCTAACTGACTCCAGCAGCAGCACCCTAGGAAGGGGGACCGCTGCAACGGCTTGGTAGTTGCAGTTGGTAGAGCAAAAAGGTTCTGCAGCAAACCCAGGACGGTGGTGTCGGTACGCAGTAGAGGGAAGGGAAGGTAGGGAAGAGGCCTGCTGTTTTCGCTGCTGGTAAGGCAAGATGGTCTCTGGTTGGGGTCTCCCAGGGTCAAAATGCATTGCAACGGCAACCCGGCAGATGAAGTCGCTTCCGCGGCCGGCCGGCGCTTAACATTCAAGGCGCCGTTTGAGGGACGCATCCGCGTATGACGGGTGTACATATGTCTGCAGTCCGTTAATCATCGGATATAGTAGTTGAGGCCGATATCTGGACGTTTGGGCGCCATTGTCTTGCAGGCATGACGACGGAGGTGTGCAGATGATCTGATCCCGAGGACAAAATCCTCTCAGTCTTTGTCCTTTGACGCAGGCCGGCGGCAGCTATGGGATAGGGCAAGCGTCCCCGGGAACCAATCTTTTTGCCGGCAGAGCGCAAGGAAGTACCCGAGGGTTTGCGTGTGGGCGCCGTACATGGTCCATCGGCTAGGACCCCACAAATGCTTCGCCATGCCGAATGGCGGTCCGGTCCAGCATCTTTCGGATAGACCTTGTGCCATGCATGGCGCTATCCGGTAACGTGATGATCAAGACGTGAGGGTTTCTTGCTTCATCACCACATCTCCGGCCCAGAGAGGACGCCAATGGGTCGCATGACGTTGAAGAGAAACCTCCATTGGGCCTTGTCTCGACACATTAGTGCGGTATTAGAACCATGAGAGATAAAGAGCGAGCGAATACCTTGTGAGAGACAACTGTGTCCAGTTATTAGTGAATGGTAGGGAAAGGACTATTCGACCCCACCTGTAAAAGGGAACCTCCACGCTCTTGAGAGCCACTTCAACAAAGACCGAATGATTGCGAGAGGAGTGAAAAAAATATGCGATGCTGCTGACCACGCCCACACCCCTCTCCGACCTTTCAGAATGCTCCTCTTGCCGCCGAGGTACGGTTCTTGAAGGGGTCACCGAGACCCCGCAGAACGCACTGCCTTATCCACGCGATAACGGCGCTTCAAATTTTGGGAAAGTCGTCCTTTTCTTTCTTGTCCACATTGACTCGTGACTCGCCCTGATCGACGTTCAGTTCCAGGGTCTAGAGAGGCGCTAGACGCGGCTGTCCCAAAAGCAGAAAAGCCGAAGCCGAGTTCGCAGTCCGGGGTCATATTTGCACCCGTGAGACACAAGCAGATAGTCAGAGAGAGTTATGAGGACCGAAAGCAGAGGTCCAGGCGAAGCTTGGCCCACATTCCCCTTGAGAAGAGGAAGCGGCGAGGAAAAACTGACGGCGTGGGGGAGAACCAAACCTTTGACAATAAGGTGGGCTTTTTAAGGAGGCTCACATGCAGCATTTCGCTTTTTGCTACACATGAGGCTAGGTTACTACAGCACACGGAGTACCCATGGAGTCCAGTGAGTGCTTGGTTCACCTCCCCATGGTTTTCTTTGCTGTGAGGGCGCAGGAGAGGCATGCTGCCGCTTTCAGGACCAAAGACACGGCTGTAGAGGCTCAACGACGAGACCATACAATTCTCTTGCTGCCCAGACACGAGAGTGGGGTCCAATTGGGCTCGAGGAGAGAGGATCACGGGCCCCATGAAGGATGCGGCAGTGTGAACGGCCAGGCCAATACGGCGTCATAAATTTGAAGGGATTTGCGCCGGCCCGTGTCGCTGCTGAAGCGAGCAAGTCTTCGGTTGTAGGTTCCGCTGTTGCATTGTGGCTCTTTTGCTGCTTGCGGGCTTGAACGCTGCGTTTCGGCTTCGCATCAGAACCTCTTCCCATCACGTCGAACATGGTTATTTCCCTGTAACACGCCCGGTTGATGTTGCTGATCTGTCTTGATGGCTTTCTGCTACGCAGTACGTATGGCCTCGGCGGTTCATCCGTAGTACGGAGCCACATTATGAAGTTTTTAGTCTCTCGCAAATGTCAGATCCCGAGTGATCATACCCGTTGGTCCTGTCGCTCACCAGACTCCTACGCCGAAGGGCTGCCGGACTCTGGCTTTTAAAAAGAAGAAAATCGGCGCACGCCATTCGTTCTTATCTTCTGCACTAGACTTATTTCGGCAGCTTGATGCTGCATCTTGAGCAAATCCTAGGCAGCTTTTCTTGTGGAATGGAGTTGTCAGGGATTGAGAACGGCTGACCAGTGGGATGTTAGCCGTCGACACTTAATTCGCTTGGACCTTACCTTTTCTGCCCAATCTGAAGCTGGAAGTATACCCAATGACGAATCCATACACTGTGTGGTTCTCCGTGATTGTTGGACGACTTCCCATCTCGATGGCCGTCTCGAGATATCTGTTGGCCCTTCAACACGGCCGCACAAAGATGATGGAATTGCACCGCCAACAGCAACAAACGGTAAAAGCTAAAACCAGCAGGAGAAAGGACGATTGCGACTGCCAAGGCGGTCCGTAGCAAAGCCATGGAGTGGCCGCGACAACGACCTCGCTTGTTGGTAACCGGAGCGATGGGTGGGAGCGGTGCCATTCTGCCATCCTGCCCATCCACATGGAGCCATGGACCACGGGCATGGACAGACGTGAAGGGATCGGAGGACTCAAGGAGAACCCCCGGAAGCCTCGGGATTTCGTTACGGTAACAACGATGAATGTTACGTCGCTGGAGAACGCTTCCGCTTTGAGACGGGCCTTCTCTGGTTGCCCCCTTTCCATGTCGCGTTGGAGAGACTCTAGGCCATGGTATCTTGGACCTTGGCGCGGCTTGAGCCCTTGAGCTTGATGCGATCAGATATCGCATCTCGCGGCATCGTTTGTGAGTGTTCAGTTGCGGGTTGTGGGCTCGTGTTGGACCTCGATATTAGATATTAGCCCTGTCCCACATGACATGGGCCTCTCTTTTTTTTTGATTATCAAAGATTTTTGATATTGATATGCTCCTCCCCGTGGTGGCAGTGACTGACAGTGACTGGCCGTTGACCAGCTTGAAGTCTTGAGTCCGGGGCCCTTGTCGACTGTCAATAATAATTATTGACTCTCCATCCGAGTTTGGTAGTTGGCGGCTCACGGCTGTCAGAATATCAAAATATCGCGGCGGCGGCGGTCCAATTCTTCCAACTTCAACGGCCTCTTTTTTCTTCTTCTTTTTGCGCTATGCAATCTCTTGGAACCCGACGACCCTAGCCATCGGGTGTTGGTATGCCTTTGTCCCGGAGGATTCCGCCCGGGGTGCCTGGAGAGTTGGTGTAGCATCTATAGCGTCGTTCAGAAAGAGAATGATCGACCTGATTGAGATTGGAAAGAGGAGAGTGATGGGGATGGGGGCAAACTGGGGGAAGGGGGTCGAGATCTTTGCGGGGAAATCATCTTGTTTCGCAGGATAATCAGCCATTGATATGCGGAAACGCTAGCTGGCAAGACCCAGAATGCTCCCTGGCAAGACCCCCCCACTTTTACAGCTGAGTAATCACAGCCAGCCAGCCCAGCCGTACCAACACACCACTAAATCAATAGCCGCGCATCACTACATCTACGTCGTCGTCGTTATTCTTTTACGTAAGGTTATTCAGAGTCATCAATCCAATTAATTATCTACCTTAGAGGGCGTTAATACGGTTATTACCACTACAACTACTATCCCTCTAATTAGCTCTATTACTATATTTACTACATTTACTATTAATACCTAAAGTATACGTGCCTACCCTAATTTTGATACCCGCCGTATAAGTACTGGTTATACCCAAAGTATTAGCTATACCTAGAGTGTTAGCTAGAGTATAAATGCCTAGAATTTAATCTACCTTAATTATCAACATACCTACCCTAATCTTAATACCCGCTATAAAAGTACTAAGGAGCCCTCTATAAGTATAATAGTACTAGAGGTAGTACTATAAGGACTAAAACTCGCTTATACTACGTTACTAATATAACCTATCCCTCCCCTTACTATTAATTAGAAGGCGGCGGGCCGTCCTAATATTAAAATAATTAATTAAAATTAGTAAGAGCTAATATATAACCGTAAGACGGCTATTGCCAAATTAGCGGCAACTACTAGACTTAGGGATAAGGAAATAGGGAAGGATAGTAAAAAGGCGAAGGCGAAGGAGAGGGGATTTAAATTTTAAACGGGTAGGGTAATACTATAGCGGCTAGAACTATTATTAACAGTGTTACTTCTAATACTAATATCCTCTAGGAGGCGATATTCTCTATAAAGCTCTAATTAAATACTTTAAAATCTATTAGAATAAAGGCGGGGTTACTTACTAACTCCTACATTACCGCTCGTTAAATACCTCCTCCTCTATTTCTACCGTAAGGCTATTTCTAATAGCGAGGCGCTAATACCTTCCCTTTAATATTTTGTAATATTACCCAGCAAGGCGCCCTATCTTCGTTATAAGAGGGTATACGAACATTATTATACCGGTCGCAGTTAATAGGCGCGGTAGTAGCGGACTAGGTAAATTAAGTAAATATAATTAAATTAACTTTTAAACTACGCGGTTCGTAAACTTCCAGGTTTATAAGGTCGCGCCCCGTTACTCTACGTATATACTCTATAAGGTTTAGGTCGGGGATAGCTACTTTATATCGGCGGCCAAGTAAAGTAATAGGGTTTTAAATTGTATAGGTACGGCGCTTAACTTCTATTATCGAACCGCCTAGCTACTAATATATATTTATATCCTCCTATAGTAATACTAACGGCGGGTTTATTTATAGTAGTCTTAATATAAAGTATTTATATAGCAGCCTATACTACGTAGTAAACTCCTTTTTACAAGTAGCATTTGGGTCTTGAACTAGGTTTTAAAGCTAATTGTTATAAGTATAGCGGTATTAATATTATAGAAGTTTGAAGGTATATAGCGTTACTTATTAGTAAGAGATTTAAGGTTAATAAAAATTTAAGACTTAGAGAATATCGGAGGAGACCTAGAGATTGTCGGGGGAGACCTAGAAATTATCGGGGGAGACTTAGGAATTATCGGGGGTAATAAGAGAGTAAGTGTATTTATTTATATAATAATAAAAGACAATGTTTTTATTTACTTTCAATACTAGATCTTTAAATATCCCTACCTTCTTATATTTAAATAAGACCTCTTATTTCGCTTTAGTATATCTAAACCTAAACTCCTATCTTTAAGAGCGGTAGGCAGCCCGTATATATTTATATAATTAATTTAGAAACGAGAGACGGTTCTTAAGGAAGCGTTTGATAGTTCTATATATAAACTCGATTCGGCTAATTGCCCTAATACTATAATTTCTATATTTTAAAACAATGTAATTACTAAATTTATTAATCTATAGGAAGTAATACTTATAAAAGTAAGCGAGGAGAGCTATAATAAAACTAGATTATTAATGAAAAAGATATATAATATATTATAGAAAGGAGGGGTAGACTACGTACGAATTTACCGTTTAAATTTATTAACTATTAATTGCTATACCCTTTTAAAGTAACTTTTATCGTTAATATAAACCACTTATTTCTACGCTTTCTGGAACCCTTTATACGAATTTAGATAGAATCGACGAGTTGGATTAAAGACGGGGATTTTACGTTTACGGTTACGTAGAATAACGGCTTTAATTAGCGGCTCTTTAATTACCTTACGAACTCTTTACTTATTGTCTAGTTACTATATAAAATCGGTAGTAATAATGGTATCGTTAACCTTATCCGGGTCCTCCTCCTCTAAGTCGTCGTCGATATATTTATTTATATTAATTTTATCCTCTAGCGCGGCCGCGGGGCCTTAATATAATAGAGGATTAGGGCTATTACTATTTAAATCCCGAATAATTAGCGGGAGATTTAGTAGGTTAATATTGGGGATTGGCTTAGCGCTACTTGGCTAAACCTACTTCTTTTTAATATAGTAGTTTACGTTCTTTATAACGTACTATATATAGAGCTAGTACGGTACGTTTGGGTAGGTAGCAATGGCGGCCTTTTTAAATCCTCTATTAAAATCGCTAATTATAACGTTGGGATTAGTAATTTCGTAATCCTTTTAAAGATTCTTTAAGTAATTAAATTACTATTCGAAATCCTCTTAACTTTCTCTATTTAAAAGACCGAAGCTAACGTTAAAGTTATAACCTAGCGTATCGATACTAATAATATTAAAGAGGGGGAAGTTAAAGCGGTTAACCTATAAAGAAAAAAAAGGGGTTAGTTTAAGACCCCAATAAGATTTATAGGGGTAATAGATTTATCTATATAATAATAGAAGAGTATATAAAAGTACTAGATTTGAATAATTATTTACTTTATATATATTATCGACCAATAATATATAGGGATTCTTCTTCTATATTTCTATATACTAGTCGAAGGTCTAGAATATTCGCGTAACCCGTTAGTTACGGTACTCAACGAAGTGCTAGATGCTATAACGGTCCTTATATTATTTTAATAAGTCGATAAGTATTTTAGTCGAAGTATAAGGATTGTACTTTATATAGCGAATACGCTATTAAATATTCAATACCTCCTTGGCCGTAATAGGGATTCGAAGACTACGTAACTCTTTAAATAAATTGTTACAGTCAATTTATTGGATAGCGGTAGCGTTTTCTTCGTTTACGTCGTTATAATCCAACGTTCTACTAAAGTAATAAGTAATTTAATAGACAATTATTCTAACGATACTAAATAACTATTCGATAGTAACGTTAATAGCTTCTTTATAATTCCGGCGAACTTATTATCGATAGGATACGTTATTAACGAAGTTAGTAATATTAACGTCGTAATTATAAGTATTATTAGTCTCTTTAACGAACTACTAATTGCCCTACCTCTTCTTCAATATAATTTTTATTTAGTAAGGACAATCGAGGCGCTGTAAAGCAATATTTCGAATACTTTGCCTAGTAGCTATATAAATACGGTTGTATATATAGTGATAATCGATACGTACGATAATACCTTCGTCCCCCTTCTTTTTACTCCAGGTACTAGCGTGCGAAATAACTGTAAAGCCTTATTGTACGTAGTAGTCTTATAGCGAATTGAATGCGGTTATTAGAATATCGTAGGCAAGAAATATAAATAATAGCCTCGCTAACCTCGCTAATCTAATTAGCGAAGGAGTCTATTGTCTAATATACTCGCTGGGGGATTATAGTAATTGTATTCTCTAGCGGGGACGGCGGTGGATTAATAGCGATTAAATTTCGGTAAGAGGGGTCGTACTCCTATTAGGAATGACTATTCGAAACGGATTTATTAGATTCGAGGGCATTTTAATTAGGGATTCTAATTAAATCCCGTTAGCGCTAATTATCTTAATCGACTGGGCTGGGGTTCTAATTTATATAAGCGAATACGTAACGTGCGGCGGGCGGGCGGGCGGGCGAGGAATATTAATAAATACTACTCGAATACTACGAGCTCGAAGACATTCGATTAAATAATAATAAAGACGAAAGATAATCGCTCAAAACAATTGCGCAATATTAGAGTAAAGTCTCGCGATAGCTTTATTCAATTGCGCAAACGATTAACGATCGCTAATAGACTGCGCGACGGCGACGAGGGTTGGGCAGCGATGTGCACGGTGTACTAGCACGGCTGGGCTGGCACGGCTGGGCTGGGCTGGCCGGGCTTACTCAACGGTAAAAAGTGGGGGGGTCTTGCCAGGGAGCATTCTGGGTCTTGCCAGCTAGCCTTTTCGATTGATATGGTAGTAGCCAGTACTTACACCTGGTGAAGAGAATTTTGAAAACAAAGGCGTGAGTCGACTTGAACTGTGGTGAACCTGAGGACCGTGACGGGTAACTGCCAGTCTAACCTGGCAAGCACGATCCAATTGATGGCTCGATGGCTTGATCCAGGGACAGGTAAGGAAGGAACTCTGCGTATCCAAGCTGGCAGTGTAGCTGGGAAAGAAGCTGGGAAGCTGCGAGCTGCGGCCTGGGAGCTCCCGCTTTCTCCAGTTTCCAACCCTCCATTGACTGGCAGCCAGAGTGATTTCAGGAGCCAGGGGACGTCCATTGGATTGGACTCTAAAACTCAAAAGGAGCTTGGGCGCAGTCGGGTGGTAGCATTTGGGTCCTTGGGATTGCCTACTCATGGGCCGCCATTGGGTTTTGGCGGCGTGGGCGTTCTATTCCCAGCGATGCGCGTTTTGCTTTTAAACTCACAACTGGGACGACCCCTTGCCGCAGCTGAACTCTCCTGACGTCTGCCCTTGTTTTGAATGCTTACGCAGCAACTCCAAAGTGAGGTCCATGAAAAACAGCCTCTCGCTCGATGGGAATAATTGCGGGCTATGTAGCCAGCCGTCCATCCATCTGTCGCCGGCTGTGGTGTAAGTATCACTGCCTTGCCCACGAGCCGTTGATGACGGCAAGCCTGAAGGGTAGGGCGGTAGGCAGTCCCAGGTAGAAGGGAAAAGGGCCAAAAAAAGACTGCAATCAGCCGTTGTCATTCGGGTGCTGGTGGTGGGAAGTGAGGCCCTTTCCACCTGCAAGCCTCAGATCCGACGCCCAATCCAGCCAAGAGCAGAAAAAGAGCAGGGCGTGTGGGCGGTGCTCTTTGCCGTAGGATTGAATAATGCCATTGTTTCATCCGTTTAGACAAGCCAAGCAGACAAGACAAAGAAAAACTCCGGCGTGCAACCTGTTCCGTCCACTTCATGTCCATCAGCTGAACAAACCAACATTTCGACTAGGCAATTTCTTGCAAGCGTGGCCTAGGTGGCCCTAGACCCGCGGATTCGCACCCGCGCCTTGTCGATAGCCTCAACCCCGAAATGACTTGGAAACCGAATGCTTGCTGATGCTGACGAGTGGCATGCTTGTGGGAAAGATCAACGTCTCCCGGCGTCTCTAGCCTAGCGGCCGTCCGGCCACGGTGGAGTCGACAAGAATCCATTTCCGATCTCGACGTTGCGGACTGGGGGTTGCGGGTTATTTAGTCGAGAATTTGAGATTTTGTTGTCTTGGTCTGGGAGAGTTGGAGCAGATCCCATGACGAAAGCGAAAGATGAAATGCGATTGAAATGTTGCAGTCGCCATTTCTGTACCTTACTCGGAGTCCCGTCTGTGGTCAGGGACCACCCTATGAGAGAGCTTGGTCGTCCCCAACCCTCTGTTCCTGCTCTCGCTTTGACAAGGTACCAACGGGCGACCACGGGCCATTTGGAGCGACCGCCTTTGTGCTGCGCAGCTTCGGGAGGCATGATGTACCTGCCAGTAAAAAAGGCACTTGCATCCATGCCTGCCGCTGCAGTGGCAGATGTCCCTGTACTCGGGCCCGCTCCACACTCAACGGACTCCACCCAACTCCCCACAACGTTATATCTCGGCGGTCCATCCTTGCTCAGCAGGGAAGGCAGGCCAGTGCAGGCAGGAACGGCTCGCAGGTCGCAGTACAGTCCGCAGTCCGCAACATTTGGACTTACCCGCCCGAGCTTCCACAACCACTTGTTACCACAACAGGCACGGGGCTGCAGCCGGGAATGGGATCCATCTGGTGGTATCGAGTGGTATCGTCCAGAGGATGACATTACACCGTACACGCCGTACACGATCCAGAAAATCAGCCAAGCATCGTCGAGATGGCTCGTTCACGACTCTGATTCGCACCTCTGGAGCGCGACTTTGTCCCGCATAGTCGAGATTGTGGAGGTACTATCTGCACACGAGGTCGCTTGTCCGTCGAGTGAGATTTGTGACAGCACGACAACGAGGTATGTTAGAAACGATCTTCTGAAGTTCTGCTCCAGGGTATAATTGTGTGGACCAAGTGGAAGTCAAAGTCATTCTTCACGACGGATTGTCTCAGCGCCCTTGGCTGCACCCATTGGGGCCATTGGAAGCCACTGGAGCCATTGTGGTCGACGGTTCGCCTGTCAAAGCATCGAATGTCTCTGAATTTCTTTTTCTTGGTCCAGAATCCAGATTGTTCCCTCCCTTTCCCGCGCCGCCCGGCGCCCGCTCTTTGTCAGTTGCTTCCATGCCGGTCTGGAAGAAACATACATGCTCTACCTACAATTACCGTAACGAGCCCGTATGACAATGGGTGTGGTAGTACGGAGTACCTTGGCCGGCCATCCAATGCTACTGACTTGCAAATTGCCCGTGCTGCCATGCGACTGCCTATTACAGACGTATGAGAGCTTTGAGTTCCGGATGCCAACCTAAATGATATGCCACTGGAAAGTACCTGGTACATCATGAGGATTGCTCTGGTGGACAGTGGTGGTGGTGCTTTCCACTTCCAATTTTCCTAGCACGCGGCCCTTTCCTTTCCACTCGGTCACCGCCGTGTCTCAGTTTTTTGAGGAATAGCTCAAGCTCAACCGAAAGACATTGGATCTTCCCGTCTTCTGGCCTCGTTCTTCTTCTTCTGCTTCGCTTCACTGCAGCAGCTTCTGGCGCCCGGCCGTCTTCCATCCGGGCAGTTCCCGCCATCCCCGTCGAGGTTGTCTTCGTCCCTCCCGAGTCCGTCCGCGTTTTAGCGTCTGGGCCTCACCGCAAGACGGGATCCAACCAAAGAATTTGTTAAGTGGTCGAGGCCGGCAGCTGGCACATACCTCTAGAAATCTGTCTTTTTTTCCCATGAAGCGTCAAAGAAGTCCAGGTCTACAAGTCAGTTCCAACAAGCGCTACCTACTCACCACCTACACTAAACTCGGCAGACTAGCGGGAATTTCACGGCCCATGGTTGTCGACTCCCATTCGTCATGTGTGCTCGAAAAGGCAACTTGTTATCATTGTCCTTATTATTACTGAAACCCGCCCTCAACGATCATCTCCAGGGCCTCCGGGGCTTCAAGGGCTCACGATAGGGCAAAGCCAGGCCCACGGCGTGTCTTGCTCGTGGTATTGGTATGGTGTCCATCGATGGACCACTCTCTACAAGCCTCCGGTTGATGAGGTTACGTTTGGCTCTTTCCATCGGCCCTTGTCGCCCTTGTCGATAATAGTCTGGATTTGGCATGGTATGGATGACTTTTTTTTCCAATGGCCCCATGCCCCTGTCCATATCCATCATCTCTCTCTCCGTCTCTGCCCATGTCGAACCCGTCCCCGATGAGTCCCTCTCTCTCCCGTCCAATCTGGACATGGAGAGCAGGCTCGGACAAGACAAGCCCTCGTTCTCTGCCGCAAAGCACCACCACTCAAGTACTCGACAGCCCTTTCTCATAGAGACAGGGTGGACTTCAGGTAGACGTGGTTTAGCACTGGAACTCTAGCAACCAACTGAACACTGACCCCATCAACGTTGCTAGTTCTCGGCTTGTTTCTACCTTTTTGCAATTTATCCCTCTTTGTTTTGTGGCCAGTGGCTTGCTGCTTGGCTCCTACGCTATCCGTAGCTCATGATTTCTGAGATTATATTTCTCCATATCCACAATATCCTCAACATCCTCACTCGAGCCATCGACACTGGAGAGATCCGTCCAGATCCATACGATATCTAACCCACCCCCCCTACCTCTCGTCGTCAAGCTCACACGGTACGATACACACCCCCCCGAATTTTTCTTAGCTTCTTTTCTTGCTACCTGGTAGGTCCCCATCCCTTCACCCCGTGGTGCCCCCAATCCACTCATCCGCACCCCTGCTCGAGTATACACAAACATCCTTCGCCTACATAACTAGTAGATGTAGCCCCAGGTTGCCCTCCACCACCCACATGCCTGTCTGCTGTGCGTCTGGTTTCTCCGACTTACCCTATCTCAACCCAGCCCAGTCCTCTTCCAGAGTCCCGATTGCTTAGGCGGACGTAGCGGCGTCTGTCTTGCAGCCGACCTCTCTCCCTACTGGCACGGCTCCCCTTGTTTGCTGCCCACGGCTGCTGTTGATGCAACTGCTGCTGCTGTTGCCCGCTCTGGATACCACGGATCCCTCCATAGAGAGCCCTTCTGTCGACCCGAACTTGGACCTCGATTCCCATCCATCCACCCATCCATCCATCCATCCAGTCATCCAGTCCTCTAGCTAAAGCAAGCACCGGGCGTCCTTAGCACTCGACCTCCACAAATAGGGCAGTTTACGCCGCCCAAAGAAGCAACTGATCCGCCTTTTGTCTCATCGGCTACCGGACGGTCACGTTGCTTTGCCCGCTACGGCACTGTCTCGCGGCAGGAATCTGGACAGAGCTTACACAGTACATACTTCTCGACTGCTTGTCCTAGCCTTCAGCTATCTTTTGGATACCAGACCAGACACCATCAGGTTGGGGGCCATCCAGCCAGCTCTGCCGACTACGCTACGCTCATTCATTAAGCTGACAAGAGGCGCTGCTGCTCGCCTCCTTTTTCGTCCAGCCAGCCCACTTCAAGACCTGACCGGTGCGGTTGACCTACTCAACGGCCACCTCGACGGTCCTATACCCGGTTATCCTACTCCAAAACGCTTCTGCAGCCCCGGCACAATAGCACCGCTCAGGCGTTCTCAGGGCTTGCGACCCCCTCCCCGGCCAGCCCATTACCGACCCCGTTCCGAAAACCATTGGCTCGCCATATTATGCACCGCGACTCCTAGACGTCCCGACCAGCTCCCCCATATTGACGGACCACTTTCTACTCCTGCTAGAAAGAGAGTATACTTGGCCCCTCCAACCGAGTGGCTCGTCTTAAAACCGATCTCAACACCCACCAACGATATTGCTTCGGCTCATCACGTCCATCGCCAGCATGCACGATCAAATCATTGGCACGATAGGCATGGACCAAGGAAGTCACATCGCTCATGACAACAACACATATGGAAACAACAATTGGGTAGATATGAACTCATTCCACCACCAGACCACCATGCCGGACTACGGCGGCAGCTACGGTGGTTATATGCCACCGATCTCTCATGGGCTGCCCTCCGAGTCACTAGGCAGGATGCCTCCTCCCCCGCCTCCTCAACATCATGTGCCTCAACCTCATCAACATTCTCACCCCCCTCTTCCAATGCTGATGATGCCCCAAACGACGACGACTTGGCCGAGCATGTTGACGAATCCAACCTACGGTTCACATCCTGTCCCGCCCGTCGCCATTCCCCCGGTAACAACGCCGCTCAAGAACTCCAAACTGCCGGCTATCCAGACAACATCACAGCCGAGAAAAACACTCACCGACGAGGACCGTCGGCGTATGTGCCAGTACGCTATGGATCATCCGACGGCCAAGCAAACGGATATCGGAGCCCAGTTCGGTGTTGAGAGAAGGTAGGTCATGATCTGTGGGAGTTCGTGTTGGTTGCTGTACCTAGTTAAGCTGACAACCTTTTATTAGCACCGTGTCCAAGGTACTGCGCCACAGGGATAAGTATCTGAATCTCGAGGACCGAAGCAGTTCTCCGATTAAGCGTAACAAAGTCAAGGGCGCGGATGTCGAAAAGGCTCTGACCAACTTCTTCCGAAAGTCTCAGGACCAAGGCGTTCCAGTAACTGCCGAACTGATCAAAGAGAAGGCGCTCTTGTTTGCAAGCACCATGGGTAACACGGGAGATGATTTTCTCAAGTCAGGAAGCACAGCATGGCTGGACAAGTTCATGCTCAAGCACAACATTGGGCCGAATAGGCTACTTCGTCGTGCCTCCGAAGCCAACATCAGTAGCAGCATGCGAGGATCGCCCTCCTTGAGCACATCACAACCGTCAAGCGCCATTTCCCCTCTATCCCCCTCGGGACACACGTCTCCGTCTACACTGTCGGCAAATAGAAGCGAAGGGGAGAAGGATAACATGGCGAGCTACATGGATTATTCGACTGAAAGCAGCTACAAGCACTCGGGCTCACAAAGCACAACCTCGTTACATAGCGCATTTACTGACGCGGGAACTTCGACGTTCTCTGGGAGCACCCTTAGCCCAACAGCATCGTTCAGTTTTTCGCCTGATCCTAATGCCGGAGCATTTCTTACAGCAGATCAAGCCAGGCAGCTCCCGCCGGGAAGCGGTGTCGGGTCCAACTTCCAAAGACCAAGAAGCCAGACATTCCCGACCTTGGACCTCGAATACCTGAATCAACAAGAATCAGGAGACCCGTTGACGCCAAAGTATCATGTGTCATCCACGGGACCTTCTTCGGCCCTTGAGTCGCCTGCCAATGAAGTAGGCGCCTCGCACTTTGGCATGGATCACATAATCACCTCACCACGACTCCGTCACAGTAGCAGCAGTGGAAGTCTCGCTGGACGGTCGATCGCTACACCGCTCAGCGCAAACCCTACGTCTCCAATTTCTCCTACTCAGGAGGACGCAAGAAGGGCCGCGGACACCCTACTTTCATTCATGCAGCATTCAGGTGGATTTGTGGACCACGATGAATACATGACGGTCGTTAAACTCACCGAGAAACTGCGGCTTCACCAGGCACAACTTGCCAAGAACACAGCAGTAGGAATGGGTGGGCTTTCTCGGATACCAGAGGGCGATAGTGAGATGCAGAACGCTGCACCAGCTTCGATACCCAAAGTGGAACAGGCCATGGGGACGTAAAGCTGGATTGGACGTTCAGAGATACCATATGCCGTCTCAAAACCGCCCGCGCCTCAAAGCTCTGTATCCTCAGAAGGATTGCCGAACGAGCTACAGACAGACCGCTTTCGATGCCACCCATTACCGGGGTATGAATCGAAAGGAATACCCGGAAACTTAGGAGTTTGACTCGGCTTTTGGTTTATCAAGGAGACGACCGGTTCAAAACTGGTCTTTCTATATTCGCCTGCACATCCCGTACTTCTCTTCTTCTACAAAGATCTTTTTATACCCCCTTTTTTTCTGTTTTGATCGACGGAGTTGCCAATATACCTCGCACGCTGCGATAAGAACCTACGCTCACGCGAATAAGGAGTCAAAGATTCTCTTCCCAGCTGTTCGGCTGTCATTTCCCTTCGATTTATTGATGGCGTTATCGTCCCATTTTGCTCGCCTTCGAAGATCAGGCCTCCAGTCTCATTCATGGCTCTGTTTGGTCTGTCTTGTCTTGTTTGACCGCGGGCCTCTCTATTTGGAAGCATCTTCCAGAGAAACCACGCCGTCGCCTGCAACCTTTCCCATGCATCTACTGGCTTACCATGTTTCATCATGTTCACTATATCAATCTTTGTCCGCAACTCTTCTATGTAAAATTGACGGGTTTCTTGTTTTGGCTAACACCATTCCGCATTTCATGTTTGATCGCCTCTAGCTGACCCCCTTTACTGAGCTGTCACAATTTCGTTACATGTATCTTTCTTGCCCACCCACTTCCCTCCTCCTTCGAGTGTGAAGAGCTCTCGCTTGGGAGGAACCAGGTTCCCTTCAGCTGTCCTGGTAATAAGGATGGTTGTGGGGACTGGGTTGGAGAAAAGACGATTTTGGCAACTAGCAGCGGTATCGATTCAGTATGGACGGAGTGAAACTGGGCAGACGCGAAAAGAAAGAAAAATGCAGGCACTGCTTTTTGCAAGCCTTTTCAGGAGGTGTACAGTGTTGTATAGGACGTGTCATCTGTACTTCTTTGCTTTTTTTTACACCTACCTTTTGCTTTTGAAAATCGGGGAAAGCCGGGAAGCTATAAGTCCGGGTTGTGTGCGAAAAGCTTTGGGATCTCTATACTCTGTTAAGTGGGAAGAACTTCAGTTTCTTGGTTTATATGTTGTTGTCCACCTTCCCCTCTTTTGCCTTGGGCATCTTTCAAGGACTCCTTTCATATTTCCCTACTTATATTTACCCGGACCAGCATGGAAGTTCCGTGAAGGACAAACCAAACGATGGAGGAAGGGATCAAGCAGATGAAGGAAGGAAAGCTGGACGCAGGAATGGGACGGAAAACGGATAAAATAGGGGCTTTCCGATGAGGAAGGACCATCCATAGCCACCATCAGCATATCATACTGGTATATAACACTCCCACATCGCAATTGCATTTCTCCTTTTCCGACAAACATCGATAATTCCTTGATAAAACAGACATAACACTCGTAAAAACAACAACCAAGCTCTATTCCGTACTCTTATTCGACCTCCCAATTCAAGCAAGCCTCTCCCCCCAAAGCTCGCTAACCCTCTTCTCCGCCAACTCAGGCATCAACCGCACCAGGATTAACTCCAGCATGGAGTAAATCAGATGCTTGTTCAGATATGCATCGCTAAACACATCCAGAATCCCTTGTTCGATTTCCGTCAAAATCGTCTCTTCATCTTCGTTTCGGCCTTCATCAACATCATCGTCAATTTCAGTTTCTCCAACGTGAGCTTGACCGCCTGCGGCAGCGGCAGCGGAAGCAGAAGCGGCAGAACCGGCGGCGTGATCATCACCTGCCCTTGCATCCGCATCCGCGTCTAGCTGGACTTGCTGACAATGGGCTTCAATGTGAGCATTTTGGTCCTCCACCCTCTTGGTTAGTTTGGTCTTGGTAGCCGAAGCTGCTGCGCGGATGGCGGCATCGTTAGTGCTACCACCACCATTACCACCACCAGTAAGAGAAAGCTTGCTACTGCTCCGACTATTACCCGTACTAGAGCTGCTGCTGCCTGAACGGGGATCGGAACTGGTGGTGGTGGTTGCTATTCCCGCTGTTGCTGTTGCCGAGGGTGCTGACCCCCTACGGCCAGACCCAGGCCCAGCTCCAAATCCAGGGGCAGGGGTAACAGACGATAACGAAGAAAGTGATCCAGACAAACCCAACCCCTGTTGATGAGTTGGGACTGGACCGCCAGTAGTGCTAGCAGAACCAGGAACCACCGCCTGCTGGCCCTGATCTAGGCCGCTTTTCTTCGGTCCGCTCCCGCTCCGCATCTGTTCCATTTGTGTCTGACCTCCCTGCACCTGCACTTGCACCTGCTTCTGCTGCTTCTGTGATGAGTTTTGAGGAGCAGCAGGCTGGACAGTGGCAGAACCGGTATTGCTTGCTCCCCGACTGGTCGCAGAACGAGAAGCACCGGCTAGTGCTACTCCCCTTTTGGCATCCTCTTCACTTACCACCATGGGCGCGTTAGTAGTACCGGTACTAACAGTAGCAGTTGGCCTGGCCTTTAGGCCCGCAGCCCTGGCTTTGGAACTGGAATTGCCGCCAAACCCGCTACGGCCACTGAAATAAACCGATCCAACGAGCTTTGCCATAAATCCAGGCGAGATTAGCGCCCAAAGATCCTTAGCACACCTGCGCCTTAGCGCAAGCAGCCCGTCTTCGGACGAGGGTGCCGTCAGGCTCGAGGTCCCTGGCAGGTTATTGGGGAAGAGTGCGCCTCGCACACTGCGGAGAAGTGGGGGTAGACCTGATGGGTCAAGGATGTACTTGTGGACTGCGTAAGATAGGAGCCTATGTCAAGTCGTTTTGGTAAGTAAAACTGCCTTCTGCTAGTTATTGGCCGGTCCGGTTTCCTTTGCCTGAACGGGACATGTGCATTTTTGCGCTTCTTTGCTTCTTTCCGGTGCAAATTGTGTGTGTAACACTCGGAAGATATCTCGCTTCTATGCTCTGGGGGACTTTGAAGGGGAAAAGGGGTGTGTAATGGAGGTATGGTGTTTCATTACGTGGGGGAACAGAACGAACGAGAACTGAGTGGGAGCAATACGACGGTGTGTATGGTGCGCGCAAACCGATGTTTGTGTTCCTTTGAGTGTGTCTTTGCGCGTGCAGCGTTTGATTGAAGGATAACGGGCTCTGGCATGTCTAACGGTAAGAGTAACTGCCAGTATCCCATGGAGAGGATTCTCGCTGTAAAGAACAATGTCTCACAGCATAGGTATGGACAGTGTATTTCATGGTATGGGGGGACGAAGTCGAAGGCCGCAGATGCTGATGAACCAGGGCAGCTCGTATCAACAAACAACCATGACACCGCCGTGAAGGCCCGAGTTACTGAACTGGGAAACGGCCATAACACCATGTTCGTGAGCTCAACCCCAGCTAATAACATGATCCGCTGGTCCTAGCCATGGATGGAAGCGCGAGGGCGAGCTCCTCACTTCCATTGTGAGTGCGGGGAACCAGGAAGACCAAGCTCGGTGGGGAGATGCTGACATCGGTGACGAGGTCCATCGGCCATGGGTCGTGAAGAGGGCACTTGCACAAGAACCCTGCTCTTCACCAATTTCCTCCCCGAGATCCATAGAAACTGGACCACCGCACAGTGCAAGAGACAGGGTCCCAGTTTGGAGTGAACGGTAGGCTTGTGAGCGCGAGGGGGGTGTCGAGAAGCAAGCTCTCCGTGCCAAAACATCGTGGTGCCCAGGGTGTCGCAAAAAGCACTCGGGCGCGATACACCTTGCGGAATATCGCAGATATCTGATCAGCAGATCCTCCATCGTGGATTTGAGTCGCAGATTGCGCGCCAATCGAGCAGTCCAGAAGAAGGATGGATTGGCAGTAACATGCCGAGACGAGATGACCAGTCATTAGGACGGCTGTTCTTCGAATTGAACCAAGACACCTAAGACTTCGAGGCCGGGGACAAAGACGAGTCCATCCAGAAAAGGGCAAGTCCCATCTGAATATCGCAGCGTATAGTAGAATGTCGCTGTATGATTGCGCCTGGCGATGGACACGGCAAACGGTGGGGTGTGGTATGAAGCGGAATTCTGGCGGAAAGTGACCTGATGCCGGTTGCTTCTGGTGGTCTGTCTCATGGATCTGGATGATGAGGATGGGTCGAGGAGGGGTGTCGGATCCTTGTCAATAATCCCGTCCGGCGCGTAAACAAGGCTCGTCGATGGTCCGTCTAGTAAGCCCCGCGAAGCCCATGGTGCAATGGGACATGGCCAAGGCCACATAGCGCCCTGATTGGCTGGCTGCAGTTGGACGTTCCGAATGCAGGCATCGTGGGATTGGAACACTTAGGGTCTGGCGGTCGCCGATTCGGCCGCAGGACCTTTTGGGGGTGTGTTCCACAACACCCGCCTTTACCCAAATGCCTTACAACAGCTTGGCATTGGCAGATGCATCGCGCCCGCTGACCTCGTCTCTACGGCCCAAGCTCCAGCACTCGGTCGATATGCCTTGGTAGGCCGCTCCTCCCAGATCTCGTGATGGTTGCCGGTCTCTTGCGTGCACTTGCACCAGTCTCGATACGGGTGGGTACGCCTCCAGATCCAGTGACTTGACAATCATGCGGTGCAACAGTTGAACGTGCAGAGGGGAGTAGGAAAGGGATGGAAAATGGCAAGGAAAGAGGCTGACCTACCTGTCAATGCTCCCATCAACACTACCCAGCCTTCCTGGGCTTCTCATCATGATCCACTGCAACATGGACACTGTGCCGCTGAGCCACGGCATCCGGCCGTCCATCTCGATCAAGTTCGATATTGCTGACCAGCATCTGAATGCCAAAATGGGTGTCCTGAAGCGTTCTGGGTCCACATCGGACGAACCGGCATGCTCTTCGAGATCCAGTTGAGTCGTATGGTGAGCCGCCACTTCCTCGTATGCGGTCGCGCTGCGAGATAAACGAGGTGGCAAGGAGTGGGAAGTGATCAAGATAGTGATAGCCATCCTCACAAACGATATCCCGAGAAAGATCCACTGAATGAAGGTCCAGAACAGTGCCTGGATCGACTGAATCGAGGACGGCGTGCGAGCTTGTACCGGTACTTTGCTCTTCCTTCGGGGCAGAGGCTTATTTTCGACAGATCTGCGCCGTGTAATAACGTTGGACGCTATTGAGAAACATTCCCAGATAAACCAAGGCTCTGACAGCTTGTTGGCTAGAATATTCCCGATTATCAGCTCCGACAATATCTGGCCAACCAGGGCAACGAGACAGTTGTTCTGAAGATCCTCAGTGGGCAAGAGCACGGCAAGCACAGCATGAACCAGCAGCTGACGATACGCCGCCTCATTTTCGGCTTGCTCAGCTATGCTCTCCGGATTTCCCGAGCACGGGACGGGAGACAGAGCGGGCAAGGGGCACAGAGCGTGATAGATCTCGCGCGCATCCGTCTGGAGGGGAGACTGCGTGATGGGATTGTGAGCTGCTCGATAGGCTAGTCGGACGGAACGTGTTAGCGTCGAACCTGAAATTGGTTGGTGGAGCTACAACAGACCAGTGACATGCCTGTCCAGAAGATCGGGCAGCTCGTCTAGGAGCAAGCTCTCGAGGTCGACATTGCGAAGGCGCTGCTCAAGCGCTCGAGTGACATGGGCAATAAGCTGGACGATCTCGGCGACAAACGAGTCGTCGGGAGTGATCTTGTTGTACCAGTTCTGGACATATTCCCGGAGGATGATGGCAATCAGTGCGTACAGCTGAAGGTCGACATCGTTGCGACTGGTCAGAGGTGGCAGCACATCCTCGATCGATATCGGCGTGGTCTTGCCCTTGTCCTGGTGTTGAGGACACAAGATGCGCCGGATCAGATAGACGGTGGCCTTGTCGGAGAGGGGGTCTGTCCGATGCGAGTTGGACTGGGGCGACGGCGATCCCCGTTTGGTCCGTGACCTGGCACTGGCCTTCAGGTTGTTTGTCGACGACGATGGTTCTGAGCTCGCCTTGGGCGACTTGGGTCGTGGGGTTGAGAGACGAGTGGGAGCGGGGCCCTGACTCTGCGCAGTGACAGTGACAGCAGGGGACGCAGAGGGCGCAGAGGGAGTGGGAGCAGCAGCAGCAGCAGCAGTCGAGGCAGTTGTCATGACGGGCCAACTAGCGGTGTCCAAACATTGTGCCCCGCGCGCACCTGTTCATATCATAGCGCCGTCCACCCTTTATGACAATTCAGAGCCTGGCAGCCCTTTTGAAGCGCAAGAAGCGGAAGAGAAGAGAAAATCGTCGAGGTGTGATCGCGTGTTGCGCGGTGCAGTGGTTGGTGAACAGGTGGTGCTGGTTGCATGTTGATAGTGAGTGGTCTGGTCTTGGTCCAGCCTCCCGTCCCGCACCTGTGGTGGAGGGCGAGCCAGCAGCAGTGGCCCAGGCGATAAGGAAGCACCTGCCGCTTATCAGACGCCGTTGGTCCAAAACGGTAGGCGGTGTGGTTGGCCAAGCCTAACATGGTCCTTGCCGTAGCAACCGATGACCCTTGAATTCGACCTTGGTCGAGCTTCCCCTGAATGAATGTCAACAAAGCACAGTAACTTACGCAGCTAAAGCGGAACCGCATCCTCGACCGCATTAAAATTCCCCTAATTCGAGCCAGGTGCGGTTTGTCTTCCAGCATAATTTCCGTTTCTTATCAAGGATCCATTCTGCTTCCAGGTTGGGAACCTCAACACCTGAAGCTTGTTATCGTTGCACTTCGCTTGACAAATGTTGGCCGGCAGCTACTGCGCGGTGGAAGGTGCTGGGCGAGACGGACGAAAAGTCCTTCGGAAAGAGACCGTCTGTCGTCAATGAGGCTCAACCGCTCAAGCTGTCATCACCCCCTTGCCACAGCAGACTGTCGTGACACAAGGCACTTGCTGCATGCGGCCCGATCCTGACCGTTGCAGATCAGTGCCTAGGCCCACAACTACGAGACTGTCAGACTTGTGCAGTACATAAGGTGTTGAACACATATCTTAGATCCGACATCCGTAACATTTCAATCCGTGTCGTTAGTAAGTGAAATGGTGCCAGAAGTTCCTGAAGCGTGACATGCCGATGTGGTCGTGACAATGCGTTTGTTCGATATCCCTATTATACAGTATGGGTCCCTAATAGCCCGGTTCCTAACACCTACTACATCTTACAGGGTGCAACGACCAGCATGCACATGGCTCACTTATACAGCAATGACGTTGTCCTTGACGGTCGCCTCGTATCTGAAAAACACTGTTAGCAGTCGAACCATGTCTGGTTGTATGGGGGGGAAATATAAAGAGAGCACTAACCTCTTTCCGCGGAAAGCCCACACACCCCAGTTACCGGCACTGATGTCCTGGGGGTCAAGATCGTTCAGATCCCACCGGAGACTGCGGAAAATGTTCTCGCCAGGCTCCATAAGAATGTCGAATTCACCCTTGGCCTTCTTGTTGACCCACTCGACATCACGCTCCATGTCAGCCTGCGTGTAGCCCGTAGCAATGATAGGAGCCTTGGTCTCGAGAAGCATAGGCAGCGTTTCCTCCCACTCGTGGGAGCTCGCCGGGTGGCCCAAACCAGGGTGGAAGAGGACGAAGCAGTCGAAGTAAGGATCGTGAGGGGCGAAATAGCCCGTCTTGTGGATGGTATGGTAATAGTCCACAATGGTGCTGATCTTCATGGTAGGCCACACGCGGTCCTCCACAACCGCACCGTAGGGGTTCTCGGGAGTACGAGGCGGGAGGGGAAACTCGTCATCGCGGTTCATCATGCTCTCCGGTCCGATGAAGATCAGATGGAATCTCGACAGGGGGAAGAGATGGGCCAGCTGCACCCAGGCATCTCTGGGCAGCGACGACTCAGCACGAGCACCGAGGATAAAGAGGCGCACGGGAGGAGCCTCAGGCCGGAGACCCTTGATGGATTCGTTGCCTCCAGTCTTGGGGGGATGCAGGGTATAGCGAAGAGCCGTCAAACTCTTCAAGCCCTCCACGGTGAGACGATTCCGGATGTGGTACGGGCTCAGCTCGTGAAGAACGCTGCCGATCGTGAGAGGATAGGTCAATAACCTAGTCGCCTGTCTCATGCACCGGTCATCGTTGACAGCTTCAAACTGACGGGTATACATAAAGGTGTCCCAGTTGGTCATGTTGACCATGGCATCATCCATTTGCGGACCGGCGTAGTTGAACTCGTAGAAGTGGCGGCCAGAATGGAGGTCGTGATCGTCTTCGTTGATCTGTCGCAGAGTGTCGCAAATCTCAAGATGCTTCTCGTAGTCGTCCATCCAATGCTGCTCGCTGCAATATACCGGGATGCCACAGTCGGGGCACTCGAAATCGACATGCTTCGGGGGCTGGGAGCCAGACTCGGTATCGACTTGGCGGTTGGTCTCGGAGAACTGCCCTGGGCGATGGCTGTGGTGAGGGCAGCTGGCGTGCTGCCTTATGAAGGCCGCGCGCTGGCGAATCTTGGGAATGGGCGAGTTGGTGAAGGAGTGGAAGAGGTTGTCCTGCTCGAGGATCGGCTTCGAGGGGATGCCACTGCCGGCCACATCCTCGTTGGCGGCGAACGATGTCGAGCTGCTGGCCTTGGATCTGGACTGGGCAACAACGGAAGGAAGCTTGCTCGTGATCGAAGTCTGGGTCGGACGCGAGACAGTTCTGGTGATGCCACCGGCTTGCCTCGAGGATGAGGAAGAGCTTTGTGCCCCGCGGATGGAGCTGACGGAGCGTTGCTGGGCTGACTGCAAAAAAGCAGTACTTTGCCTGCTCTGTCTAGCTGTGAAAGTCGAACATTGCGAGCAAAGCTTGGACAAGGCCGGGCGCACGGCGCGGTCTGCTGGGAGGGCCATTGGAAGGTGAAAAGGTCGGATGATGTTCGATCGGGAATCTGGATCGCCAGGACTCGATGCGACTTTCCAATTGACTTTTTGGCAGCTCCCAGCAGTCCCGTCCGGGGTCCCCAATTCCACTTCCTCCCGGCTTGTCCATTGAGTGACCCACTTGAGCTTGCTTCACCAGCCACAATTGTGCCTAAAGCTCTGACGTTTTGCGGGTCAGAGAGCTACGAGCAAGCCACAGTCGCGGGGCGCGGGCCAGGGGGGAGGGTGGCGTTTACAGTGGACGTACCGCTGCAACCTGAGTGACTGCACCAATTGGCCAGCTCCATCAGAGAAGTCGAAGGCGACCGACTCCATCTACTTGTAGCCAGAACAGAGGACCGTGTTTTATTTTTTGCCGAGTTACAAGTCACCACCTACACACCACAACTCCATATCCAACCCTCGATTATTCGACGATCTAGCTGACTTTCACGCATTGGTCTCTTCAGCATAACGACGGCAGCATCAAAGGAGCGCAACCGAGTCCTACCCACTTGCAAAACCGGCCTCGAGAAAGCAGAGCCGCGCCGGCTTTCTGCGCCCAGTTGCAGCCATGGCGACCACGTCGAACATGTTCCTGTATTCCTTGACCATCCAGCCACCCACCGCCGTCACGCAGGCTCTGCTTGGTCAGTTCTCGGGAACCAAGGAACAGCAGATTCTTACGGCGTCTGGATCGCGTCTAACCCTCCTTCAGCCTGATCCACGCCAGGGCAAGGTCAATACCCTGTTGTCTCATGACATCTTCGGCATCGTACGCGCCATCGCGTCGTTCCGTCTGGCCGGCAGTCACAAGGGTGAGTAGCCGCCCCATCACCTCCTCTGTTGGACAATATAGTGATTCTGGATCCGTTCCCCAGGTGCTTCTGGGTAGAGGGGCTACACGCTTGGTCGCGCACCATGCGCCCAGGCCTACGAGTCGTCTGGGGACTTGGGACTCATTTAAACTGGTAGCGGGATTGTGCTAAAACCCTGTGCCACCCAGACTACATTATCCTCGCCACTGATTCGGGCCGTATCACGATTATCGAGTATCTCCCCAAGACGAACAAGTTCCAGCGCATCCACCTTGAGACTTTCGGCAAGTCGGGCGTCCGCCGAGTCATCCCCGGCCAGTACTTGGCCGCAGACCCAAAGGGAAGAGCCTGTCTCATTTCGTCACTCGAAAAGAACAAGCTGGTCTATGTTCTCAACCGCAACTCACAGGCCGAGCTTACCATCTCGTCACCACTAGAAGCCCACAAGCCAGGAGTGTTGGTGCTGTCTCTTGTTGCCCTTGACGTTGGTTACGCCAACCCCGTCTTCGCTGCGTTGGAACTGGACTACACGGACGCGGACCAGGACCCTACGGGCCAAGCACGAGAAGAAGTCGAGACACAGCTGGTATACTACGAGCTTGATTTGGGCCTGAACCACGTTGTACGCAAGTGGTCAGATACTGTTGATCGCACATCTTCGCTTCTCTTCCAAGTACCCGGCGGCAACGACGGTCCCAGCGGCGTGTTGGTTTGCGGCGAGGAAAATGTCACCTATCGGCACTCGAATCAAGAGGCTTTCCGCGTTCCTATTCCCAGACGCAGCGGCGCCACCGAGGATCCCCAGAGGAAGCGCGTCATCGTCTCTGGCGTTATGCACAAGCTCAAGGGAAGCGCGGGCGCCTTTTTCTTCCTTCTTCAGACAGACGATGGAGATCTCTTCAAGGTCACCATTGACATGATCGAAGATGCCGACGGCAACCCCACCGGAGAGGTTAAGCGCCTGAAGATCAAGTACTTCGATACGATACCAGTAGCGACCAGTCTTTGCATCCTGAAGAGCGGCTTCCTGTTCGCCGCTAGCGAGTTTGGAAACCATCACTTTTACCAGTTCGAAAAGCTTGGAGACGATGACGAGGAGCTCGAGTTCAGCAGCGACGACTTCCCGACAGACCCTACCGCCTCGTATAACCCGGTGTACTTCCACCCCAGGCCACTTGAAAACTTGGTCCTAGTTGAGAGCATTGACTCGATGAACCCTCAGGTTGATTGCAAGGTTGCGAATCTGACGGGTGAGGACGCGCCCCAGATCTACTCTGTCTGTGGAAATGGTGCGCGGAGTACTTTCCGCATGTTGAAGCACGGACTCGAAGTGTCTGAAATTGTCGCTTCAGAGCTTCCCGGTACACCTTCCGCTGTATGGACGACTAAGTTGACCAAGTACGACCAGTACGACGCTTATATTGTGCTGTCATTCACAAACGGAACTTTGGTGCTCAGCATCGGCGAGACGGTAGAAGAGGTCAGCGATAGTGGTTTCTTGACTACTGCGCCCACCCTAGCTGTCCAGCAAATGGGTGAGGATGGCTTGATTCAAGTTCACCCCAAGGGTATTCGCCACATCGTCCAAGGTCGTGTCAATGAATGGCCTGCACCTCAGCATCGCTCGATTGTTGCTGCCACGGCAAACGAGAATCAGGTTGTTATCGCTTTGAGCTCTGGCGAAATTGTCTACTTCGAAATGGACGCGGATGGTTCGCTCGCCGAGTATGACGAAAAGAAGGAGATGTCGGGAACTGTCACATCGCTGAGCGTTGGTCAAGTACCGGAGGGCCTCAAGCGAAGCTCGTTCCTAGCTGTAGGATGTGATGATTGCACAGTTCGCATCCTTAGCTTGGACCCTGATTCAACGCTCGAGATGAAGTCCATCCAAGCTTTGACAGCCGCACCCTCAGCTCTATCCATCATGTCCATGGAGGACTCGTTCGGTGGCTCCACGCTCTATCTGCACATCGGATTGCATTCGGGCGTTTACCTTCGGACAGTGCTGGATGAGGTCACGGGTGAACTAACAGACACTCGTCAAAAGTTTTTGGGCCCCAAGCCCACCAAACTCTTCCAAGTATCCGTTCAGGATCAGCCATGTGTTCTTGCGCTGAGCTCGAGGCCATGGTTGGGCTACACCGACCCAATTACCAAGGGCTTTATGATGACGCCCCTAAGTTATACCGAGCTTGAGTATGGCTGGAACTTCAGCAGCGAACAGTGCTTGGAAGGCATGGTTGGAATTCATGCCAACTACCTAAGGTCAGTTTTCCCACTCTCTCTTGGCGTCCACTTTGCTTCAAATGATGATAAAAGGGAATCCTATGCCTTCGGGTAATGAGGTAATTGATGCAATCATACGTGATTGTACCAATTGTTCCTTCTGAAAACCAGCATGATACACCCATCCACTTCGTGTACGTTTATCTTCTTCACAGACACTGACATCGGTTACAGAATCTTTTCGATCGAAAAACTGGGCGATAACATGATTCAAAAATCCATTCCTTTGACTTACACACCTAAGCGCCTGGTCAAGCATCCTGAACAGCCGTACTTTTATACTATCGAATCCGACAATAACACCCTTCCCCCGGAGCTGCGGGCAAAACTTCTGGAGCAACAAACCAATGGTGACGCAACGATACTGCCGCCAGAGGACTTTGGATATCCCAGGGCCAAAGGCAGATGGGCATCGTGCATTAGCATTATTGATCCTATCAGCGAGGAACCGAGAGTCCTCCAAAGGATTGATCTTGACAACAATGAGGCGGCAGTCAGCGCGGCCATTGTACCCTTTGCCAGTCAAGAGGGTGAAAGTTTCTTGGTAGTCGGCACAGGCAAGGACATGGTCCTCAACCCACGTCAATTCACCGAAGGCTACATCCATGTTTACAGATTCCATGACGACGGCCGGGACCTGGAATTCATCCACAAGACCCGGGTAGAAGAGCCGCCTATGGCACTCATCCCGTTCCAGGGGCGTCTGCTTGCTGGCGTGGGCAAGACACTCCGTATCTACGACCTCGGTTTGAAGCAACTGCTCAGAAAAGCCCAAGCAGATGTGACGCCCACTCTCATCGTTTCCCTACAAAGTCAGGGTAACCGCATCATTGTCGGCGATCTCCAACAGGGTATCACTTACGTCGTCTACAAGGCCGAGGGCAACAGACTCATTCCCTTCGTCGACGATACCTTGAACCGCTGGACAACCTGCACTACCATGGTCGACTACGAGTCCGTCGCCGGCGGCGACAAGTTCGGCAACATCTACATAGTTCGCTGCCCAGAGCGCGTCAGCCAGGAAACTGACGAGCCTGGCTCAGAGATCCACCTGATGCACGCCCGCAACTACCTTCACGGCACACCCAACCGCCTGAGCCTCCAGGTCCACTTCTACACTCAGGACTTGCCGACCAGCATTTGCAAGACCAGCCTGGTCGTCGGTGGTCAAGACGTGCTGCTCTGGAGCGGTTTGCAGGGCACTGTCGGTGTCTTCATTCCCTTCGTCAGCCGTGAGGATGTCGACTTCTTCCAGAATCTAGAGAACCACATGCGCGCTGAAGACCCGCCGCTTGCCGGCCGTGATCATCTGATCTACAGGGGTTACTACACCCCCGTCAAGGGCGTGATTGATGGTGACTTGTGCGAGAGGTTTAGCTTGCTGCCGAACGATAAGAAGCAGATGATTGCGGGAGAACTTGATCGCTCGGTGAGGGAAATCGAGCGCAAGATTTCGGTACGTGTTCCCTTGACCCCCTTCCCTGGATTTGAGATGTAGTTCGCTTACTAACCCATTTCCTTCACAGGATATCCGCACCCGGTCTGCCTTCTAAACACCTTCACATCGTCATGGGTGAGAAGTGATGGCTGCGAGCTTATGGTTTAATGTATATGAAACTCGTTGCAAAACAAGCGCGTCGTTCGAAACAGAGTCTGGTATGGATTTAAAGCCTTGTTGTAATGTTGACTTGAAACTGCTGTTGATTCAGCTAGGCGCTCTGGAGGTGGTTAGTGGTTTTGGCGTTTATTTTGTGCATGCCGCTGCGCTTATGTCTAACGATGGAAAGAATATAGACAGAATGGTATGTTGCCGAAAAGGGAAAAGGAAGGCTACAATCTAATGCTGGTTTGTTTAGTAGCTTGGTACTCCTAGTATACTGGATGAGATCTATTCCGAATTGTCCTAAATCTCTCAAGGATAAAATGAATGGCTAGGTACGGTTTAGAAAGCTGTTAAGAAGATTTAATATGACATATTGAATTTCAGAAACAGCATATCGAAGGTAAGATCACGCTTTTATCATAGAACGAAACGAATCAATCAGATATAAAAACGCCCAAGGAAATTGACCCGAGGTCTCGAGCTAACAAACAAACGAGTATTGGACTGTATCAATATACAAGATCTTGAGTACACAAAGCATGATATCATAACTACCTCTACCTACAATCCAATCCTACCATCTCCCCGATCCCCTACTTGACTAAACACCTACTTCCCAACCATCGATCTATTACCACCCGTAGGCGTAGGAACCAACCTCTTCACCCCACTAATCCACGTCCTCCCCACCACCGTCCCCTTCCCCTTCCCCCTCGGATGTTGTCTCTCCCACCGCTCATCATCAATAAAAGATTCAACTGCTTTCTCAAGCTCCCACCCATTACCCTCCATATACAAAACCGCGACATCATAATCCGCCACCTTGGTTCTCATCATCCACTTCCTTATCTTCTTCTTACGTTCAACCTCCTCGTCGCTTTCGACGGGAAAAGGAGAAAGCGAAACGCCTGACGGGTTGTATTCCCCCGGAATCAGAATGGTGCGTCTACCGCGGGCAAATAATAGGGCGGAAGAGCTGGAGTGGAAAGGGGAAGAAGAGGTGGAGAGGGAGAAGAGGGGGAGTTGGTTGTGCGTGAGGAGGATAGGCAGGGGGATGGAGTACCGGAGGGAGAGGGAGGGGAGGGTGTCATTCGGGTGAAGGTGGTGTATTGTGTCTGGGATGGGGGTTTTTGGGTTGTCTTGAGGAGGTTTGGGATCTTGGGTTTCTGCTGTGGTGGGGGGGATAGCTGAGGAGGATGGGAAAGGGGTGTAAGGGGGTGGTGAGGAGGATGGGGGAGGAAGCGGATTGTTGAAGGCGGTAGGGCCGGGGTATGGTGGTGGTAGTGTGTCGCTAACCCTAGCTAGTTCATTTTCTGCTCGGTGATGGTGAGAGGGAGGGCGATATTTGGGACCGCGGGGGTTTATGCGGGTAGGGTATGAAGAGGAAGATGATGATGACGGGGTCTGGCAGTAGGGACAGTAACTGCTGAAACGGGGGTTCTTCTGCTTGTTGCGCTTGGTTAGTGAACTGTCTATCGTGCTCAAGGACAAAAATCGTAGGGAGGTTGGCCATCAAGGTGCTTTTGCGTCGCTTGGCAGGGCATGCTGTGCTGTAAAGGTGAGAAGTTGACTTGCGGGTTGGTGATACTTACATATATACAGTTACCGCAAATCACTCGGCCGCAGCAACTCAATCGGCGATCGTCCGGGAGAGGTTTCTCGGTCTCCGGGACGAAGCGGGGGACTGAGGATAAAAGGGTTGCACAGGTGCAGCAGGCTTGTTGAGCCATGGTGATAGTGGACTTGTTCTCTGCATCAAGCAGAACGAGCATCTCCCTTGTTTTATGATGAGTTCAAAACTTGAAAATCAGAACTTCCCAGGTTTTAAAGTTGAAAATCTGCTCTTCTTCCAAAGGATGGCAAGTCTTCAACAGCCGGTGGCGACCATGTCGAGATTGTAGAAGTAGGACTTACACGGCATGGAGCACGGGCCACAGCCGGATGCCGGTTGACGTCGGTAATGTGGGGGCAAAATGACTTATCGATAAGAGCATCGGCAACCGGAGGGCAACCCCGCGGCCCCGCAAGTTCGTGGGGGACAGACGAACTGTCAGCGGCTCTCCAGCGCTGTCAGGGACCTGTCATTTCACTTTCAGGTTTGTTCTTGAGGGGCACCGCAGCAACATTTGTCCCGCTTCCAAACATCCCGTCTTCCAGGTCACCTCTTGGATGAGCAGAAAACCAGAGCAATTGCGCACAACTCATGGACTTTTACCAGATCAAGCGCCTGATCTGAGGCGAGGTTTATCGAGCCATGAATCTTGAAGCTGACAAGTCCGGTCGGCCAAACTCTCAAGGCTCTTAACCAACCTCCTGCCAAATCCTGCCATCTTTGCAGGATGCAGGTGTCATTTGCTTTGCCTGACATCGATTCTTTCAGTCTTCCATTCTCTTCTTCGTCGCAATGTCAGTTATGACATATCTTCTAACCAGCCAGACGGCGCACGACAACTGGCCCATATCACCATAGACATGTCCTCGCTTCTTACAACCCGAACGGAGATTTTCTGGCGTGATACAGCTGGAGCAACACGACGTCAATGCGGCCGATATGACTGAACTTCCATTTACGAGCCACAGAATGGCCGAGCTTCTGGGAACTGGTACCTTCGTAACACCTCGGGGAATGTCGAGTTTATCGAAGCTTTCATGGCCGGACTCTACGGTGTGGGCCCTTTGGTTCCAGAAGGGCCATCAACATGGGATGTATCAAATTTAGCGTTGCTTCTAGGGCCATGACAAGAAAAACTCTTTAACGATACCGAGAGGAAAGCAAAACCAGACCGGCGGTAAGCTAATTTGTCGAGCCCTATCACCAAGTTGGTTTAGAGGAAGTAAGGTGAAGTAGCATCGGCGAATCAGCCGTCGGTTCCAAAGGAGTGCCTGGTTTGCCCATTGCCCTTGCTTTTCATGTTACCCTAGGGAGATTGGGAGAGGAGGCAGCAAAGAGAAAGTAAGAGCTGAACCAAGCATCACGGCCGAGCCCGTCCTCCACGCTTGATGAGTGGTTCGCTTGGAGCAAAAGTTCCCCAGATCCTAGAAGTTGCTGGGCATCGTTGTGGGGTAGCAAGCTATGGTACACGACGTATATACATGGGTATAGTGATGGGATACAGCATGAAGATATGTTACTGCGCAGGAGACGGTGGGGTTGGGTTCCGAGACGACGGGATAGACGGGTCTCGATTCCACCTGCTCCCCCGGCTCATGGTCGTAGTAACGGGCCCGATGCTGTGTTCCCGTTTATGTAACGGGCGGAGTTCGGGGTCTATGTCTACGGATAGATATTTATGTCCAGGGCAGTCGTCTCGAGGTTCTATGGGCTCTAGCTGCAGCTTGCTCTTTCTCTTGTTACTTACTCCACGGCCCTCCCTAGAGGTATTTTGACTTTTTTCACAACACTTCTCAGAGATCCACAACACCAACCTCATATATCATGGCGGTGAGATTGCCCGTGTATAAGCCAAGCAAGAAATGAGTCAACACGATACTAACCTTAACATGACAGGTCTCATATCCCCAAATTGTACTCTTTGGCGATTCCCTGTTCCAGGGTGCGGCAAGTCTTCAGGACGGCTTCTGTTTCCAAGCCGCGGTCCAACAGCGTAAGTGTTCCTCTCAGTTGCTCACGGGTCTCATATGCTCAAAGTCTTCTAACTCACTTCCAGAGGTTCTTCGCCGATATGACGTTGTCAACCGTGGTCTCTCCGGCTACAACACATCCAATGCCCTGAAACTCTTGCCCCAGATCTTCTCTCCGCCGGGTCCGGGCGTGCCCAAGCTTGCCTACATTGTAAGACTATCCTCTCTGGTCCTTTAGAGCAACCTTTGTCTAATTAGAGCATCCATAGTTCATTCTCTTTGGCGCTAACGATGCCGCCCTCCCTCGCCCCGTCAACAACCAACACGTCCCCCTTGACAAGTACAAGCAGAACCTCGTCTCCATCATCACCCACCCCAACATTGCCGCCCACAACCCCGACGTGTACCTTGTCACGCCGTCACCCTTGGACGAGCTGAAGACGTCCGAGGTCGACCTTGGCGTCCGCAAGCACCGCGTTAGCGCCTCGTATTCCGAGGCCGTCCGCCAAGTGGCCGCCGAGCACTCAGTCGGCTTGATCGATCTCTGGACCGCCGTCATGGACTACGCCATCTCCAAGACACCCGGGTTTGACAAGTCCAAGGGTAACCTGGGTGATCCAGAGACGGGGGAGAGGGGTCATCTGAAGGACTTGTTGCCAGATGGACTACATTTGAGCGCCGAGGCTTATCGGATATTCTACAATGTGGTGAAGCCGCATCTGGGTAAGGAGTGGGAGGGGACGAACGATGAGGAGAGGGTTGGCTATGTGTTGCCGGACTGGAAGGTGGCGCCTTGGTTGGAGGAGGATGTGTTGAAGCCTTGAACTTTTACATAGAGGTAGAGATGAGGTCATGGGTAAGAAATAATAATGCTAATTTTACAGGTCAAGGTTCAGAGCAGTCGGTTCCAATCCCAAATTGTGAGTTGAAATCATTTAAAGCATCGTGTTAACCATTGTGGGGATATGATAGTTGAGACTTTAATGGTGTTGTGGGGGAGCTAGGGGTAGCTGTCATGGCGGGGCATCATAATGTGTACAGTCTACTACTGGTTCGTTTGTTAGTTTGGCACCCCGATAGACTCATACCAACCCGTCCTGAACGCCGTAATGGTTCTTCGAAAGGTATAACCATCAACCAAAAACAGATTATTAGAATCTAATTCGACATATTCATATCTATTTTAAGCCCCTGTAATCGAAGAAAACACATAAAGTTGATGTGGAAACGCCTGGACAAGTTGACCAGAGGTCTCGAGCTAACAAACTTTCCAGGGGTGTATTGTACTTATGTCATTTGACGTCGGCTTATTACGACTTGAACGGTGTATGACATGGACTGTTATAAAATCAAAAAGTGAGGGTAAAGCCAAGTTGGTATTTGACATTCAGGGCAGGACGATGGCATTGCTCTTGGTGATCTCAAACGGGATGGACAAGATGGGATTAAAGGAGGATGTAAGTGGGTTATCCGGTACCGACTTGTCGCCCCGCCGTCGACATGTGAGACTGGCGGCCGTGCTCTGCCGGCATTCCAATGCCCCGAATTCCCAGTGAGTTTTATTAGTCATCCGGCCAGCAAGAGGGCTGGTTCAGTGTTTCACAGCGTTCACAACGTCGAATGCCCCTGCCTTGCTTGGCCTGCCCTCCATGGGATGCCGTCCAGCCGTCGCCCACCGTGGGACCTGGAGTGGGAGTGTGGTTGCCCGGGCGCCTGCCAATCCACAGGGAGCAATGGATTGCTGCAGCTTGATGAGCATCATTGGGCAGGAGCAGCCTATCAATCGCCCTTGCCGCGGACATATCCTTTGAGAATTGCGCATTTCTTCCCAGTACGGCATGACAAGTAGCAGGCACACCTCAGTCCCGTTCTGAGCCGTCCCGCAGGCTGGAGAATCGAGAGAACTCCACCGAAACCATCCACGACGACGGGAGCCTTGCCTCGCCCAGCTGCAACGGCGTCTTCTTTTCCATTTGCACCTTGTCTGGTTCTCCATCTTCTGCTCGCACGCACCACCTCAACAGTTCTCAACTGAAGGGACACACGCACCCAAAGCACGCACCGCACACAACTTCGTCGAGCCAATTCAAGACCTTAACTTTTCCTTTTATCTTCAAACGGACCACGCCGTCAAAGGCCTCGAAACAGGTTTCTCTATAGCGCACTCGCGTCCCCAACCTCTTGTTTGCATTCCGGCAGAGCACTAGAGTCTACATAGTAGCAGCATCCCTCGGTTCCGCAATCCAAAAGACGTCAGGGCAACGCCGGCCTCATCCCTCCACTGATCACCGCGTCCCACGGCATCCTTCCCGTCGACCCCCGATCACCGCTCCCGCCAGACGTGCACTTGACGTTTGTCCACTAGACGCCATCGAAGCTTTGTCCCAAATCGTTCCCCAATTCTCTTGGGTGAAATAGGCCGAACGACGTTCACGCCCAAGCTCCACCTGCGGCCATACCCAGCCTGTCTCTGGTGGATCGAGAATACTCTCAAATCTCGAATTCGCTCGCTGCTCCCGCGTCAACCCAACACCCCTCGACATCTCTTCTGCCTGGCATCTCCGCGAGCCTTGCTATTTGGCGTTCCCTTGACAATCCCTCCTACCGCGCTCGTTCGTGGTGCTGGTCCCTGTTCAACGCCATATACGTCTGTCGATTTCCCTTGGCGGCCAGCAGCCCCAATTTCGCAGCACCTCGACAACAGTCCAAACCCGAACCCCTCACGCTTCCGCTATCAGCTCAGTGCCTCCAACGCCACCCAAAATTGTACAAGCAAAAAGTCTTACGTTGGTAGTGTCTGGCGAAGGATACACTCAGGTGTGTGGGACCCATTGCACAAGACCGCGGTGGTCCTTTGCGGGCGATGAGGGGGAGGGTGGACCTCGATATCTGAATTACACACAGGGTCGAGGTCATATCAAGACGGCCTCCAGCTTGCGACTGGCACAGTTATACACCAGTAGATACGCTTGAAAGGCCATAGTCAACATAGGAGTTGCGACCCATCCTTTCCTTGGTTCACCTTAATTCTATTTCCCGATCCCTCCAGTCCGCCAGCTACACCGGGCACATCTATCCAACGTCGACAATTTGCGATCACTCCCCCGTCCTCACCATCTGGGCATGGATCCGCGCTTCATCGTCACCCGCGAAGAACTATACGATGTCCAGATGGACTTGAAGCGCCTTCATTCCATCCAGCATCAGCACTCGGAGCGGTTACGATTGTTGGAAAAACGCCAGGCTGACGATGCCGCCTTGAAGTCTGTCTGGAGTTCGCCGTTCCCAAGTATGCTCGGGACTACAACCCCTCAGCATGGTCAGACTTTCGCAGCTCATGATAGTCCTTTCGTCAATCAGGGCTTCACTAACAACACTTCAGGGCCAGTTCACTTGCCGGCCAACGATCTGTTTGACGACCTTGACGAGCAGGGCCAGAACTTGCTTGGTAGACTGCAGCTTGAGCCTGAAGACGAGCCTATACGACGAGGGGCAGCATCGAGGGCGAATAGTGTGCGGTTCGATGAAAGCGCTCTGCATGGATGGGGCGGCCATCATGGCACCCGTCACTCGACCGAATATGGCTTGACGCGCCCTGGAAGTGGCATGGGAGGCCATCCGATGACTGAGCGCTCTTCGTCTCACAAGTCTGATGGGAGGCATAGCTCTGCCGGCCATTCTGTTCATTCAGTGCATTCCAACGCCTCTGGTCGAGCTAGCAGTCTCGGTCTTGACACCAACTTCTCGATTGGTGGCATGGAGGATGACTCTCCCCTTGATGTCCCGGAACCTCCTCCAGGGTTCTTTTATCTGGGCGCAGCTCCGTCGATCATCCGCTGTTGCTTGACTGATAACATCACCAACAAAGGGTTGCTCTATGCTGTCGTTTGCACTGGTTCTCAAAAGTCAACAGTGGACTATAGTGTGGTTAAAGACCTGAAGTTAACCAACCAAATGCAAAGAGGAATGGACGGCATTTACAGGATCGATCTTCCGGTTTACCTTACCGAAGCTAGAGTCATTCAATCCAACTCTAGGTCTGTCAGCCCGATTCACCCACTACCGCCCAGTATCACATGTTCTTTTGAAGTGACAGGCATGGATCAACCAGAAAGTCCTGAAACCAGGAAGAGCATCCGCGTCTTTATCGGTAACCACACGTTGAGGTTGCATAGTGCGGACCTTTTGCTTTCTCAAAACTCCATGACATTGTATGGTACCGACAGGGACAAGCTTTCTGTTCCCTTTGTTCGACCCGAGGATGATGCGGTGTTCAAGAATCTTGCAGTCACGAATATGGCCCCTGGGAGCAAGCCCAAGCTGAACGCTGCCGCGCCCGAGTTTGTTGCTGGCGACAGAGTCGCAAAACCGTCGGCCAAAGGCAACGAAGAACCGACCCCCAAGCAAAATGGTGATATTGCCTCGGAGGCAGTACTCTTGTCGCCTGTGAGGTCGCCTCAACCAGTCAAGACCACCATTGAGGCAACCAGCACAGAATCTGAAGTGGGTGGAGAGTATGAGAAGGAGCAACCTCAACAACAGCAACAGCAACAGCAGCCGCCGCCGCCTGCTCCAGCCGACTCTGTAGTCTCTGAAGACGTCTCCAAAGACGGTGCCAAAGAAAATGCTACGCTCACATCAACGACCGACACCGTTCGCCGGGAACCTAGCGCGGCCATCAGGACTCCGTGGCGACAAACGGCTGCCAGTCTTGCCGACAAGGAAAGCACCCCGCTGAGCGGTTACCAGCCAGCTGCAAGGGGTCGCAGTATGAAGATCTTACGGCCGACGAAGATATCCTCCATTAGCAGCAACAGCACTGCCGGTCCCAACTCGCCGTCAACTACCCGGTCAACGGGTGCGTTCGAATCTCCCTCCGTTCCGCGGTCTAACGGAACCGATCTGCGACGGACCAAGGGCTCAACGGCTAGCGCCGCAGCGGCGGAAGGCAGTCAGAGCAGCACCAGTAGCCCTACGGTAGGCAGCTGGGGTCCCTCCAAACGCAGTCTGAGCACCAGTGCCAGCGCTTCCAACCTTGGAAACTTGGAAGGTGGCAAGGGCATTGAGACTAGGGAGCAAAGGTCCTCGTCACTGGCAACCACGGTGGGCAGTCCCATGCATCAGGATGGACTCAAGACGCCGACGGCTCCCAGATCGGCCACGAATCCTCTTGGTAGTGCGTCTGCTTTTGCTTGGATGGGGAATAAAACGACGGGTAAGGCGTCTGCCAGTCCTTTCTAGAGTACGGTGTTGCAGCGCGGAAAACCAGGAAGAAGAGAAAGGTCGACCATGGAAAATTTTGAAGAGACCCCAGTTGTTTGGCCGTGCCCAGCGTCCGTATGTTGGACCCTCAGCGTGCCGGGAGGTGTTGCCGAATGGGAGCGAAGAACCGAAACTAAGCATACAAAGGTGAAGAGCAATAGCAAAGAGAAGCGAAGCCACGTTGGGGCGCACAAACAGGTATCACTTATGTTTTAAAAAAGCCGAATAATGTCGAGTATTGTCCAAGTTCAAATAACGAGACCTCCTGTGCCAGACATAACTTTATAACTCTGTGTGTCTTAGAACCCAGACTACATGCGAGGAAGGGGAAAGGGTGCGAGGGTGCCTTGTCCGACTAACACGTCTGTCTATCAGTGATGTGCGAAATACCTAATTCGATCTCACATACTCCTACCAGGTGAGTTTATACAACCTCACACATTCTCCTAGTCGACATCTACCGGCCTTGCTTCCAAGAATTCCACACCTGTATCCCGACGAGGGCTACGTGTAAGTAGAACTATGCCATCTACAATGTATGTCCGTCAATGTCGGCCATTTTTCTGTTCTCTTGTCTCTTCTGCCGTTACAGTAGTACCACCTCGAAGCCAATGGATAAATTCCACCTGGGGACATAGGCATGGACACCATCTACCCTGCAACATTTACCCGTCCCTGGGCACTATCGTGCGTTGTCCACGTATGCAGTGGTTCAAAGGCAAGTGATTCGTGATAAATGCTCTGTTACTCTATATAGCCAAAACTGACCATTAGGCAGTACTCAGCGCTGATGGTTAATGACGGTTGATCGTTCTGCATGGCTTGCAAACTCGAAGCTCGTTTGGTACGTCGTCTCTCTTTGGAAATCAAGTCTCGGTACCTACATCAAGACAAAGGTGAGTCTACTCCCCTTCATGGAATATGAACATTAGAAGGCCACCGCCTATACGTGATACTTAACAGAACAGGACCCGCTAACAAGATGTAAGCAGGTCGAGGAGCAGAGTTCGGGATACTACCACCGCCAACATCGGACCTCGACGAATATAGGGACAATTAATATACATATACACGTAATATGGCTCTACCCTCACACAGCAGGACAGGAACCAGGAGACGGGTTTACGGAGAAAGACTTATGCGGGGAAGTATGAAACGAGCATTTGGCCGTATTTGGTCTACAAACCTATAAGATGAGGAAATATGCCAGCATCAACGGCTCAATGTCGATGTTCTCGAAGTGTTCGATTTCTCTGCCAGAGCGACACTCGAGGCTATCAGTTGAAAATCACGACAAGGATCGATACCGAGAACAACACCAAACCTCACGATGCTTCTACCCAAGTCCAAAGCCTTTTTGGCCCTGGCGGCAGCCATAACCCACGCCACAGCCGCTCCCTCCTCCTCCAACCACGACAGTCCCTTAGTCTCACGCCAGTCCACCAGCACCATAACCGTCGACCTCACCAAGACCTACCAGACCATGGATGGCTTCGGCTTCAGCCTCGCCTTCCAACGAGCCAACCTGATCACCAACATGTCCGACAAGACCAAGCAACGGGAGCTATTGGATTTGCTCCTCAACCGGACCACCGGCGCGGGGTTTTCCATTATCCGCAATGGCATTGGAAGCAGCCCGGATAGTCGTGGCGACCATATGAACACAATCGCGCCCACGAACCCCGGTGGACCAAAGGCCGAGCCGCAGTATGTGTGGGATGGGAAGGACAGTGGGCAGTTGTGGGTTACGCAGAGGGGAGTGGCTGAGTATGGGTTGCAGAATGTTTATGCTGGTTTGTCTTTCCCCTTTCTCGTATATGGCGTTGTTGAGGTGTCTTTGTCTTGTTTCATCACTCCTTCTCCCTGTTCAACCAGACCAGATCAGAGGCTGAAAGACTGACAACAATACAGACGCCTGGTCCGCCCCCGGCTACATGAAAACCAACAACAACGAAAACAACGGCGGCACCCTCTGCGGCCTGTCCGGCGCCACCTGCTCCTCCGGCGACTGGCGCCAAGCCTACGCCGACTACCTCATCGCCTACATCCGCTTCTACCTGCGCTCCGGCGTCGCCATCTCCCACCTTGGCTTCCTCAACGAGCCCGAGTTCAGCGCCTCGTACGCCAGCATGCGGTCCACCGGCGCCCAGGCCGCCGACTTCATCAAGAATTTCCTGTACCCCACTTTAGTGAAAGAAAACCTGGACGAGCAGGTCGGCATTGTTTGTTGTGATAGTGAGGGGTGGGGAAATCAGGTGCAGATGACGAATGCGATTAAGAGCGCTGGGGCCGAGGGTATGTTGAAGGCTGTTTCGAGTCATACGTATACGGGAGGACCGAGCGGGCCGATGAGTACTAGGGCGAGGGTCTGGTTGAGCGAGCAGTGCGATTTGAATGGCGGGTGGGATACGAAGTGGTATGGGAATGGGGGTGCTGGGGAGGGGTTGACGTGGGCAAATAATGTTTATTCGGCCGTTGTCAATAACAACATCTCGGGATATGTGTACTGGTGAGTTTCTTTCTACCTTTTTCTTCTTTTTACTCCTTTCTCCCCATGTGGGTTGGGTTTGTCCTGGTTGGTGATGATGATACTGACCCAAGGGGGAAAAAACAGGGAAGGAGTCCAATGGCCCTCCCCCAACACCAACGAGAAACTCATCCGCGTCGACAACTCCACAAACACCTACGTCGTCTCCAAGCGTCTTTGGGCTCTAGCCAACTGGTCGCGCTACGTTCGCCCCGGTGCCGTCCGCGTGAGCACGAGCGGTGCGCCTAGCGGATTGAGGACGGCCGCGTTTAGAAATGACGATGGCAGCGTTGCTGTCATTGCTATTAGCTCTTCCGGGTCGGCTGTCAATGTTAATGTCAAGATTACCGGGGCGAGTGAGCTAGGAACAACGACAGTGGAGGCGTATGTGTCGGATAACACAAGGAACTGTGAAAAGGTTGCCGGAGCAGCGAGTATTAGTGCGGATGGAACGATTACGGGGACGGTGGCGAGTAGGTCGGTGACTACGTTTTTTGTGCCGGGGCAGTGGCCTTCTTAGCTAAGGGGGGGAGATTGGTTTGATGTTGGGATGGAGTTCGTACTATACTGTACGTCTCTGATGTTGTGATGAGGTGGTCCTTTGCTAGCTGAGGGTAGGGTCATGATGTGCCGTTGTTGTAGGTTACTAAGCCTGAGCCCTCTCAGTTTTATAAGCACTTGTTTGAACCTAAACAACCACATACGGCCATAGATAGTGGAAAACTCGGGATCCCGTCCGCTCTCCCATAGATAAGCCACTAATCGCCTGACTAGTAGTTGGGTCGGTGACGACCAGCGAATCCCAGGTGCTGTATGTTTTTTGACTTTTTTTCTGTTTCATCTTTTTTCGTTCAAGCCTGTCCCACTCCATCATATCGCTCTTTCTGTCTTTGGACGTTTCCGCTCACTGCCTGTCGCTCTTTCCCGAGATTTTTAATTCTCTGTTTCTTTTTTTTTCTTTTCGAATCCAGCAACATTGCCTTACCACGTAGTCTAGTGTCAAAGTTTCTAAGTGCCTTTCCTCTCTATCGCTCTCCCAGACATCCTGTGATTTACTCTAACTTAAGTCCCGCCAGTCGAGTTGGTCCCGTCAGGGCGAGATCCGGACGCCGGAGTACGATCCGGACAAGTGGAGACCCGGGCGAGCCGGGATGTGCTGGTCCGCCGGGCTGGATCTCAGAAACAGTCGGCAGCCGGACCCACCAGGGCTGGCTTGTAAAGCTAATCACTTGTACTTGCAAAGGTTTAGTACATATGTCAGATGTTTGTTTTGGACATAGACATAAGCAGGTATATAGTTGATGCGTGGCTACCGGAAGGTTGTGACTCGAGGGTTTACAAGTTTCACTCGGATCAACGCAGCGAGGAGCATCAGGCCCATAGAGCAGAGAGTGGCAACCCATGAGAGTTCTGTACTCTTGGGCCCAGATCGGCTCGAACTTTTTCTGTAAAAAGTTTGGATTTTAAGTACTTGGGTGACATGGGGTGGGTGGGGACCCGTCCGGATGTACTCAAACTTCTCCAAACTTTTGGGGTGAGCTTCCATCTGGAACTCGAAAGTTTGACACAGAAAAAGTTTGGAACCAATTGATTTCATTGGCCCTTGGCAACGGTGGAGCGAGCTCACTTGCGCGGTACATGCCTCAAAAGTTTGAAAGGTTGAAAACGAAGCTAGCCAAGACGCTATCGCTATAAATAGGAAAGTCAGCGCCCGTGCACGCTCAAAGAAGGAAAGCGCATTTGGTAAAGAAATAGTCAGAGGCTTCTTCGTGCATAACATCCCTGTGTCCTCCAAACTCTTTACAGAAAAAGTTCGAGCCGATCTGGGCCTTGACAGACAAACCACCGTTCAGATTCTTTACTTTTCTCCTTCCTTCGAGCTAGCGTCATACAGTTTCGTCCTAGTTGTTTTGTCATCTTGGTACTTTGAGTATTTGGCATTTCCCAGCGTCAAGCTGTCACGTATAGCTTGCACTTTTGCGGTATCCATCTGGTACCCTCTATGCGGTCGGATCATGTCAGCCATAACCACCAAGAAGGTTGAAAAGGTTATTTCCATGTCTGTCATATACAGGTTCGCACGCCCGGGTATCTACCTACATAACCAAGAGGGTGTAACAAGCATCCTATTACTCTGCTTGACATGCTGTTATCCTTTTAATCCACTGCTTCGTCCATTTCCCCTCCTCTTTCCTAGTTTAGCCCGGAGTTTTCCCCGGTTCAAGCGGAGAAAAACGCTCATCCGTTCTTTCGGATCTCATCCTTCGGTAATGTTCGAACGTTGAGACACGGGCCGCCCTTCTTGCCCCGTCGCGTCCGATATAGCCGTCTTCACCGTCTTCACCGACCTAATCGTGCTCTGGTCTCCATCCCGAAGCGTCCCCCTGTCAGACTCCAGTAGTACTGTCCCCTTGGCCAGCCACTGCTCTTGCGCCGTTGGTTTCCTGGCGACCATGACCCGGAGCTTGATCACAAAGCTGCCTGTCCTCGAGGTGTCCTCGGCAATCGCCCTCGTCTCCTGAGCAGTCTGCTTACACATGCCCCGCACCACCTTGGGATCCCAACCCAGACCCTTGGTCAGAGAGCGCAAGCAGCATGCCTCCAGGCCCGTGACGACCGTGAACAGCCAGAAGCTCCCGTAGCTGCTGTTTTCGCGGGAACCGACTCCCATGTCGTACACGGTTGCCTTGACGTCCACGTACCCGAGTTCCTCGAGGAGTTCCTTACTCATGTGGTCAATCCCGCGCGGCCGTCCTGCCACTCGCGCGGCTTCCAAAATCCCTTCGGCCAACAGGTGTGCGGGTGAGTCTGGCGCGTAGTATGATAGGAAGTTCTCGGAGGTGAAGTAGTCGTCGTAGTCGATAACCTCGATCCAGCCGCCGGGTTTTAGGCAGTTGTACGCCTGCTGGTAGATATAGCGCCAGTCGGAAAAGGCGCCTTCCATGTTCCGGAAATGGACCAGGTCGACTGCGTCGGGCGGGCGGATCCACTCGTCCTCGGCGTTCTCGATGTGAAACTCGACGTTGAAGGGTACCTGGTGGGTTGGCTGGATAGGCGCAATATCGGTCCCGAATACCTCGCATTGTGGATACTTTTCCGCCATTCCTATCGCCCATTCGCCGATGCCCGTGCCGATGTCGAGAATGTAGCGAGGGTTTTCCAACGGTACCGTGGTCAGCTCGAGGTTGAACAGCTTGAGATACACTTGGTGAGCTACGTATTGGCGCGTTTGCTCGGTCTGGTCAACTGGCATGAAGTAGTCGCCACAGTAGGTCCGATCGTGCTCGGTGATGTAGTCGACATCTTCGGCGTATAATGTTCGCGCTGAGTCACTGGAAAAATGGGAGACTGTGAGTACGCCTCTACTATCACAGATACAGACGTCATTTGGGCAAAATCATTGAACGCACATTGTGGCATCGTCATGCGCAGAGCCAGAGCCAGGGTGATAAGGACGTTCGACTTGGTACGCAGCCGTCATATTGGGGTAGGCATCCATGGTGTATATCGATACCGTGTCTTCGTTTTCGTCGTCTACCTCGAGCTGAGCAATGGCGAGATTGTCCATTATCATTGGAGTGTCTCCTGACGGGCTTTGACTTCCTGCTTGCTGGCCTGCTGCCGCAGGACTATTCACATTCCCAGCCAAAGGTCTTGGACTTTGGGCTCCATTGGGGCCAGGAGAGGCTCTCTGATCTTGTGGCATTTCTTCTTCCTTTTGTTTTGCTGTTGTTGGTCCTATCTTTCTAGCGAGTGCCTGGTAGTTCTGCTGGGTGTGTTTGCTCGTCGCCGTCTTTTACCCATTAGATTCGTTGGCGAATATTGCTGAAATCGCGAACTAGCTGAAGGACCGCATGAGAGGCCGCGTAAAGTGAGAAGACGGCAGTGTTGTAGTCGTTTTCATTCCCCCCATACAGTAGTTGCTTGATCAAACGAGGGTGTGGAAAGGAGAAACACACAAGGGTTGGGGAAACCGAAAAAGAAAAAGAAAACTGAGACAAGAGGAAGCGAGGAACGGGAGGAGGTAGTCGGTAGGAGGTGAGGTGGGATGGAGGAGGTCCCGGGTCATTCCAGACCTCTAATCGGGGCCAAATGGGAGGCGGCCAGATGAGGAGGCCAGATGGAGAGGACGGGTAACACCAGCACGGGACGGGACTGGCTGGAGTTCTGCCGTGGACCGCCTCTCTCTGGAGCCAGGACCGGGGCAAAAAGTGAAAAGGACTTTAGGCCAACGACAGACGATTCCTCAAAGACAGCGAAGAGAGGCGACCGGGACTGTTGACCGAGAGCAAAGAGTCTGGCTCTAGGCCCGCAATTAATAAAGTGAGGGTGGGCATAACGGACTAGCGCACTTGTAGCTAGTGCCCCTTAGGGTCGCATTTAGTCTCCTTCAAGCTACAGTGGCACCGTCCCACTGGGACTGGCTGCCACTGGGACTCTGAAAACTGCACTTCCAATTTGCCCGTGTCGTGATCGATCCATCCCATCCGTCCCTCGTCCCGTCCCTGACGACGAGAGCGGAGAAGGACGATGAGCTGGGACGAACGCCAACGAGGTCCACCCCCATGGGATGGGACACGGCACGGCGGCGCTGGACCGCACCGGCTCGTTGGTGCTGCAGATGCGCGCACGTAAAACCAACAGCTGGTAGCCAGTTGGAAGAGAGCAAGCAAAAAGACTGCAGAAGGAGAGACTCCATTCATGGGGCATGGGCAGGAAGTCTCTCCGTCCGGCTTTCCCCCGAATGGCCACTCGCGGCCGGGGACTCGATTGGCGTTGATAATCACCACGACCACGATTGTGCCGCGGAACTGCCTCGGTAGCAATCGTTTTCACTCTTTTAAAGCCCGGATGATACCTTGATGGTACCTGAAGGAGATCAGTGATCATGCTGTACGTACCAAAAGTGACCTGACATGTTGTTTTACCAGGTTTCCCGTCCCCCGTCAGTCAGGCCCCCGTGTTTGGTGTTTTCACTCGGCGGCCCATCCACGATCCAACAAGATGCATCAACAAGGTAAAAAGGTGCATCGCCTGAGGCCATATCCATTGACCGTCTTATCCAGCTGCCAGATTGAGAGGTCCTTTCCGACACCCAGCCTCAGCCAGACCTACCAAACCAATGCCGAAGAGACCGTGCGCGCTTTTACATCCATGCTTATACTTACATAGTACACTTCATGACCCGGCACTGGATGGTGGAGTCAGCCGCAACGGAATGGGTGAACGGTCAGTGATGGTGCAGTGCCGTAGACATGGACTGGTGAGAAAGGGGACAAAGGGAAGGGAAAAGGGAAAGAGCAATAAACAGAAAAGGAAAAAAAGAGGAGGCGCTTCGACCTCTCGTAGCGACGCCAATCCAAGCAATGGGACGGGAGACACAATACTACGCAATCCCGAACCGCTGCGGCCCCGACCTCCGGGTACCTTACTCTGTCCCTTCCCTTTTTCCACTGAAAAAGACCCATCGCATTTCTCGGGCGCGCTTCCCCGTCTGCAATGGAATGCAATCCTGCAGCATCTCGTTCTCCCGTATCCCACAAGACTCCGAGGTTGACAAAATCCCCATTGGATACCAACTCGACCACGTATAATTGTACGGTCGTGCTTCCGACATATCACAGCTACACCGTACACAGCGGATCATGTTATACACCTGCAACAATACCTAATACAACATCCGACAGCCGCGGGAACAGCAGGAGTGGCAGCGGCGGACGGGCATACCCCCGAGACACATCGTCTCGTCCCAAGCCATCATTCCTGCAAATGCTCTCTCCTTTAACCAGCTGATTGGGACGAAACCGAACCCGGTGCGCTGGACTCGGGCCCCCCTTGACAGCTTCACCACTTTGTATGGAAGCACAGCTTTGGTGCCATGTGGAGAGCTTTCAAGAGACAGTCGACCCAAGGTTCACAGCATAGGTATGTCTCCTTTCCCTCGTTGGTGGTCCCACGAATGAGAGACTTCTTGTGCAACGTTCGAACCCAGCCGCTGTTCGAGCGAAGGGGACCATCAACCTCCGACAAACCACCACAAGGCATAGTGGGGCGAGGCGCAAGAATGGAATCCCAAGGCCAACACTAGTAAAATCGACGGAACGTACAGTAGCGGGAGAATCATCCCAATCCTCCGGACCGGTAGGGCGTCTGGTATGGGAGGTGGGTATTTCTTCCGCGTTGCCGGAGAGAGATGATATGCCGCCTTGCAAAGATGCTCTGTCCTAGGTACAGTTCTTGGGCCGCCAGCAAGTGCTTATTTTCGAGGATTGATGTGTTCGGTACTCCGTACCTGGCGTTAGCTACTAGTCTAGGTACTAGCAACAAATCGGGCCCCACACAGATCTTTTACTCATTTAGACCATCTTTCGAGGTTTTCTTTGAACCTTCGGATTTATGACCCATGAAATCCGGAGATGTGCTCTGCAGCATGTCTACAAATGTCATGAACTTTTTTGGTTGTTCGTGGTCTGGCCCCCGATGCCCGGCCACCTCGGGATGGAAGTCGGGAAATATATACTGTTGTCTTTTTCAAACGGGCGGCCCAACTGATAGACCGACCACCAACATTCGGCGGCGATGTTCATACTTGCGAGAAGAGTACCTGTGAATGATCCTCCCGGTGGACGAACTTTTAGAGTGTATCAACTTCGTGGTTCGATCATTCAAGACGAATCTTAACGCTTGCACTAACACGGGAATATCCCGTCCTCAAGCGCTTCATGTTCATGGTTGCTTGACCATCGCGGCTCTGCATCATGAAAAGATCATGATCATTTCCACATTTCCTTCCATACATCCCGTCCTTCCAATGCTTCCATGTTGATCCATCCGTCGTCAATACTTAACTCCTCCTGCCGCGCGGCGTGCATTCGAGTCGTACATCTCAGACAGTATCCTACGGCCTACCTACCCACTGACTCGTTCACCATTACAGCACTCGCAGAGACCGGCCCGACCCTCGCTTGCACTCAACTGAAATAGCGGTCAATTCTATCACCTACACAGCTCTCACATTTTCCCCTTCTCTCCCTGTCTCCCTACTTCCACCTTTCACACGTGTTTCTACGCCATAACGAATCCGCGCCTTCGGAAGAATCCCCATCGTGCGCCAGAGGTCAGATAGATACCCGGCTGCAAGTGTTTTTTGTCACTTCATTACTTAAAACAGGTCCGACCAAGCGCCCGGGCAGATTTGGACCCCAAATGCGTAAATCAAAGGCCGGCCGCAGGGATGCAAGAGGCAAAAAGGCCCCCAAAAGAAGGATCAAAAAGAACCTGTCACTCCTGTCGAAAGTCCCAGGTTGTCGGATCTGGACTTTTTTTTCTGGGAGTGGATGTTTGCTTGTTTGTTCCCTTTTTTGGTATTTCATCGGAGGAATAGAAGATGCATGGAATAAGAATAACTGACTTATGTGTTTACAAAAGCACAAGTTGCGTGGTGGAAACGCAGGTAACGTAGCGAGAGATACCAACCTCCTTCTTTCTCTCCACTACTCAGGAAACAGGCTGAGCAGTGAGCATGGTTTTTGCCGAGGTAAAAGCATTCCCTGAGAGTTAGGCGAAAGTGTAGATGTATGTGTAGAATGGTTTAAGCATCTATTTCGAGGAACATGATTTGTATAATAGTAAAGGGAAAAAAGAAGAGATCTCGCTGCTATCCTATGGGGTAATCGAGGTGTCCAAAATATCTGTCTTGTCTGCTTCCTCGCTAGGAGGGCGAGAGAAATGTGTAAAAGAAGCCAAGAAAACCAGCACATGGGCAAAACTCTATATGTGAAATACCATCAACTAATTGAACCTCGCTCGTCCCTAATTTTTTTGATCCATAACCATTCAACTAAACCATCGCGAACCTCCTGGACAGGCCCTACCCGTCTTTTCCATCATCCCTAGCTGTTCTCTATCTAAACTCCGGCGTTGCTCAGCAAAACACATTCCCGTATGTATCCTGGTATCAATCCCCATTCCCTCCATCTGGTATCAAGAACAAGAAAGAAATCGAAACAACGACACAGTAGAGGGTTCCTATAACCCCGAAACCAACCCAAGATATTTGACTTCCACTCCAATCCCCAAGTGCCACCCCTGCGCCATTCCCATTCAAACAACCCTTCACTTCGTGCCTCGGTAGTTCCCCCAAAAAGCAAAACCACAACTTTCTCAGGCTTACCCACGATAAGTTAGCACCGGGACCACCTTTCTAAGCAATAATTCCCCGGGCCTTCTTGTTGAAGCTGTTCCGGTTGTTGGTGATATCATCTCCGACCACTGTCGAAAGCTTGCGCTTATTTCGTGATTGTGGCTCGTTGTCGTAAACAGTCGTTGGTCGATCATCTGTGTCTTCATCATCGAGACTATCCTCATCATCTAATGTGATCCCTGGACTTGCTAGCCCGGTGTTGGTAGCGGGATCTCTTGAGCGTGGAGAAGCTAGGGCGCAGCTTCTTGGTATCCTATTAGATCCATAATTCGTGTTGTCTCGCGACATTTCCCTCGTGTGGGGTTGGTATTCTCTTGTGCGGCGTTTGTGTTGATGTTGATGTTGATATCGTTGGTGGCGTGGCCTGGACGAACCCGATGTTTCCTTCAGTGTATCGTATGACTTTGAACCCCCCATATTCTCTCTTAGAAATTCCGAAGTGACGGGCTCGTCACACACCTCGGCCCCTTCCTCATCTAGCACCCCATCTCCGCTCCCAGCTGTAATGGGAAAAGGCGTCAACACGTTGGTGATATCACCCCACCACCTTTCCCCAAACCGTCTGTACCAGTCCACTGTGATCCTGAGCCCCTCTTCAAAGCTCGTCTTCGGCTCCCAACCCAGTTTTCGCAGCTTAGTGCCATCAACTGCATACCGATGATCGTTAAAAGGGCGGTCGTGGGTATATTTGACCCAGCGATGGAACTCTTCTTGTTCTGCCACAAGAGGTGACGATGAGGGCGGTGATGTGGTGTAGTTGCAAGGAGATGATGAAAGAGACCGAGGGGAGATAATCTCCATCTCGGCTAGGAGCTTGTGGCAAAGCGACAGGTTGCTTATCTCATCGTAAGAGCCAACGTTGTAGATCTCCCCTAGTTGGCCTTTGTGCAGGATAGTATCGAAGGCGTCGGCGGCGTCGCCTGCATAGAGATAGCGGCGAGTGGGCGAGCCATCTCCGTGAAGAACAACAGGCTTTCCGCGGGCGAGTAAGCAGGTGAACTTTGGAATAATTTCTGGCACAGTCATTAGCAAGGCAGACATGGTGGGGAAGAAGGGGTGAACTCACTCTCTGGGTACTGATGAGGGCCATAGACATTGTTGCTCCTCGCTATAATGACGGGTAGTTTGAAGCTCTTCTTGTAAGAGTTCACCAACATCTCGGCAGCAGCTTTACTGGCCGCATAGGGGTTGGTGGGTGCCAGAATGCTCGTCTCCAGAAGATCATCTTCCTCATCCTTCACCTCGCCATACACTTCATCGGTAGATACGTGGATAAAGCGCTTGATGCCCGCTTTTCTGGCGCTCTCGAGCAGAACATGGGTGCCGTAAACATTGGTATGAGTGAAACCGAACGGATTCCCAAAACTCAGATCGACATGTGATTGAGCGGCAAAGTGAAAGATGGTGTCGATATTATACCGCTTCAGACATTCCATGACCTCGGAAGGGTTCGTAATGTCGCCTTTGTAAAACGAAAAGTTCGGCTCTTGTTCCAGTGCTCTGGTGTTGTTGAGCGATGCGCAGTAGTCTAACTTATCGAAGGAGACGACATTGTAGGCTTCTGGATACGTCAATACCAAGTGTCTGACAACCCAACATGCTCTAATACACCCAACTCTGTTAACCAGACTGACGTATAAAAAACGAAAAAGGGCACATTGGTACTAGACAGGGGTCGGAAAACATGGATAGGGTAAGTCTTACATGAAACCAGCGCCTCCCGTAACCATGATGTTCTTTACATCAGGCAGAGGAGTGAATTTCGTGGTGCCGGTAAGCACAGGAGCATCACGCCAAGTCTCATTGTCATCGAAGAAGCTCTCCTGTTGAGAGCTAGGCGAGATAGGCGTAACCGCTAACCAAAAGAATATTGGTTAGTATGAAGGTCGTCCAGGAGAAACAAGCCATGATTTCGATATTTTGGAATTGAACTCACTACCGTTGTACCGGCTAGTTGACTCTTGTGTCGCGAACGTCATTCTTTGGTTCCGGCCGACTCCGAATACCCGAAAAGTCGAGATCTGATGGCAAAGTGGCTGGCTGCGGTGCGCCCTTCCTTATGAGCCACCCGAGAGTTCGCGTGGAGGCGTATCTGTACGCCTGACGACTAGGTGAGCTGGATTTTTTTTTTTTTTTTTGAAGGGCTATATTTTTTTTCCCTTTGTGAGTAACTGAATCTGTGATAGACTTGCACCGCGTCGTTGGATGTCTTGGGCAACCACATACATAAGAGTGCAGTGAAATATGCAGAGCGCATAGACGCGCGAGTGTATGCTGTAAGTTACTTGACAAATCCTCGAAGATGAGGCGCCTCTTTAAGTCTTCGAAAGGGTCGAGAGTAGTGATCACGGACTGGACGCGCCATGCGAATAATGAGAGCGGAGTTGAGAACAAACGCAAGTTGAAGAGACGAGGACCAAAAGAGTGACAGCGGCGTGACAGTGACACAAACGAAGTTGGAACGAATGTGGTGGAAGAAGTCAAGTTCTCGTAATTGTCGTAATGGTAATGGTCGTATTGATCCCTGGCGGACCTTGGCCCTCCGAACACCCAAGACTCGGTGCCACCGATTCGGTATGCGCACCAGTACCACCTCGGCTGGGGATAAGAGGGTGCTAAACCCGTGAGAAATAGAGTGATGATGATGGGAGAAGGCAAAGTTTTTGGGGGTTGCCACTTTTGTGTTAGATTGAAGGATTGCACGTTTGTGGTTTGGGTTCCGTTCCCTCCTGCAGATTTCAATTGTGACTTGCTGCCAATGGAATGAAATCCCGCGTCAACCAAAGAAAACATCCCTGTACGGCCCTGAAAGTTACGTGACGCTACGGGCAAAGATCCGAGGATGTCACTGCCACTTTTCAACGACAGTCCAAGGTTCCTGCCCGGTTTGTTCTGTGTTTTGGGACGATTGCGGTGCTGCCCCTGAACTGAAACTTGGTTATCGTTCCACTTATCACCACCACTATAAATAACGATATGCCCCCGAGTCCCCACGAGGGCATAACCCACTGCGGGTTGGGTTATTTCGATGACTCGTCAGTTCGATAACGACCCGACGACGACCAAGTGGGAAAGCATGGGAATAACCTTTAGCTGATAGGCGCGGTTGAAATTCCATTCCTCCCCCGCACAAGTCCACTCGCCTCCGAGTTCCCCGTACATCTCCACGTTTTCTTCCTCGGGCCTCTCTTTAAAGTTTAGGTGTCTCCGCTCTCCTGGTGGGGATCCCGCGCTGCGTCATAACGGCCATATCCTTCAAAACCCTCGGTCTCCCTCCCATCCATCTGGCCTTGTTCTCTTTGACTTTTACAAACAAAGCTTTGTATGCGGAAATGACAATGGAAAACCAACCCAATGCCATCAAACAAGCGTCTCCATCCATGATGAGATCGCCCTTTTTTTTTCTGAGCATTCTCGATGAACTAGATTTCCCACTAGCCTCATGCGAGGCACATCATCTTGAGCATCCTGCACTGCAGCCAGGGTACCACACCCACCCGAGCGACCGCCCACCTCCACATCGGCATCTGTATCGGCCTGTGTGTCTGTCATTGCGGATCGAGATGTTGTACAAAACAGATTCGGTGTTACTTGGGCCGAAATATCAGCGATGAACCAAGAGGAGGTCCACGGTTCCCGGATATGATGGCTGTCTCCGTCTTGGCACACTTTTTGGTTCATCCACGGAAGGAAACTCCCTTGGGCCAAGACGGGAAACAGAAACGGACTCCTCGGGACTCAGTACCAGACTCGTTGCTAACATCGAGGGCCTTGGAATGTGTTTATGGTCTCAGTGATTAAGACATCCAAAATGTTTCGGGAACGCCCACTTGAGCCGCATTCATCATAACTTGTTTTACACAGAGAACCGTAGTCAAAGTGATCTTCTTTTCCTTTTCCGCGAAGGTTCGACGGTTTCGTCCATGTAAAACGCTTTGACAGCACGTTGTATCTACCCGGCTAATATCTTAATGTGACTTTGGCCCCCGCGATACCAGAAGAGAGAGCTGCCCTCTCTGTTTGGCATCAAATTGCCATCTTCATTCAATATCTCAACTTCACAAATTCACTGGCAGGAAGACAAGGACACTTGACGAACAAGATGCTAGGAGACCAAGGAAAAGCAGCCACAACGGCATCATCATCCTCAGCAGGATCCAGCTCAACCAGAACCTGCGAGACAAATGCTCGAATCAGTCATGACAGCTTCCATCTTGAAAAGCCCAAGACACCAGGAGAGCTCGAAGATGGCGAAGATGATCATGACCAAAGCCTCTTGCTCCCCGAACATGAAAACCCAATATCTCAACCATCAAGAGAAAACTCTCCAGCGTCCGCTTTCTTCTGGATGGCCATCAACACCATAGCCACCGTACTGATTGTACATCTTTCCCTCCCCTCCCCTCCCCTCCTCTTCTCTTCTAACACCCCCCCACTGACAACCGAATCATCCAGGTCTTCACCAACAAATCCATCTTTTCCACCCCCTCCCTCCGGCTAACCCAGCTCTCCTTCGCAACCTTCCACTTCTTCACCACCTACCTCACCCTCTTCCTTCTTTCCCGACCTTTTCTTCAACTCTTCGTCCCTCGCTCCCTCTCCCTCCGGGACACTCTCCCCCTCAGCATCGCCATGTCCCTCAACGTGATCCTCCCCAACTTGTCATTAGCCTTCAGTTCCGTAACCTTCTATCAGATCGCCCGGATCCTGCTCACGCCGACGGTGGCGGTCATGAATTACGTTCTCTACCGCTCCGTCTTACCGGCACGAGCGGTGTTGGCTTTGGTCCCGGCTTGTGTGGGGGTGGGGATGGTTAGTTATTATGACACGTTACCTTCTTCTTCAACCGGAACCGGTTCAGCAACAGATCAAACCCAAAAGCAAGTCGAAACCACAACCCCCCTAGGCATCCTCTTCTCCCTTCTCGGCATCTTCGCCTCCTCCCTCTACACCATCTGGATCGCCCACTATCACCGCAAACTCGGCGGCATCTCCAGCATGCAGCTGCTGTACAACCAAGCTCCCGTGGCGGCCTTCATGCTGCTTTACGCGATCCCCTTTGTGGATGTCTTTCCCAATTGGCGGGTAGATGTACCGACACAAAAGTGGTTATTGATACTGTTGAGCGGACTGTGGGCAAGCTTGATCAACATCAGCCAGTTTTTCATCGTGGCAAGGACGGGGCCCGTGTCGAGCACGGTGGTCGGGCATGTCAAGACTTGCACGATTGTGGCGCTCGGGTGGATGGTGGGTGGACGGGCGGTTACGGATCGAGCGGTTTTGGGGGTGGTGGTTGCGTTGGGGGGGATTGTTGCGTAAGTTTTTTTTGTCCCGCTGATGAGAAGAGTGGCTGACTGATTTGTCGTTCCTGGGTTAGATATTCGGTAGTGATGCTCAAGGAGAAAGCCAAGGAGGCTGGTCAGAAGTCGTAGGTAGGAGGAAGAGGAAGCCGGCGATGCATGCACAGAGATTCGACACAAAGTACCATTATGGCGACCTGATATTGATGATTATGCCTTCCTCCCAAACCCTTTTGAGAACCGATAACGCCACACACACACTCGTATAAGACAAATACTCTCCAGTGCCAACAGAAACGCTGGCATACCGAAAGAAGGGTATCACGAATACTCCCATCATGATCAGCTCCTTTAGAGGTTGAAGCGCGTGCGGACCTTCTCCATCTTGGCCTTCCACTCCCACTTCAGAGCATCTTCTCCTTCGCTGCCAGCCCGGCCGATACCCTTGTCCACTCTGCGGAGCTTGAGAGTGAATCCTATCATAACAGGTCAGCCACTTTTCGATCCATTTATAAAGATTGTTTCCACAATGACACAACTTACTGGGTCCAATCTCCTGCAAACCAGCACGGATACCCTGCATACCCTCCATCTCCTTACCCTCTGCAGTAACCACGTTCTTCTCGGTCGCGCGCGCCTCGCGGAAGACGTAGCGGTGGCGCCGGAAGAAGATGTAATCACGCTGGTTGTGCAGCGTTACGACCTGGCGACCCGAAAGCTCGGGCTTGGGAGGGAACATGGTGTGCATGGATTTGGCGGCGAGGATACCGAGAGGGGTCTTGAAGCCGTTGAGGAGAAGCTCGGGCTGTAGTTTTTACAATAATTAGTTTCAATGTCCTGTGCTTGACGAGCTTAGGGATCAGGATGGACGGCTTACGTAGTGGTTTGTGGGGTTACCATGGCCGAGGAGAGCCTTTCCGGGCAAGTAATTCCGGATGGTGTATGTCAACGAAGGACCAGGGGGAACATCTTCGCCGTTGAGATGGATGACGGTTAGGGAGCTGGGCTTCTTGAGATCTTCGCCGACAATCATGAGAATCGTGTATCCGCGGTCTGTAACAATTCAGGCCTGTTAGCAATCTTCTCTTGGGCAACAGAGCTCCAGCTTGGGTGCGCTACTCACTCTTAGCAAACTTTGCGATATCGCGAACACTATACTTGTGTCCATAAGCGTGCGCACTGCGTCTGATGTACGTGCTGTTGGGGAAGATGGCACCAATGTCCTCTGCCTCCTTGTGAATGGTGCCGTTCAGATGGGTGGTGACCAAAACCTTGGGGTCGACTGGGGGTTCCTCGTTGAAGAGATTGGGGAATTGTCGTGTGAGCGAGTCGGGAGTCATGTCTAGATTTGTCGACGTGGTCGAGGGAGCGATGCTGGGTTTCCTCTGCGCGCGCTCCTGTCTGAGCCTCTCGATGCGCTCCTCGGCATCTTCGTCGTCGTCGTCTTCGCCCTCCTCGTCGGAGTCCAACATAGAATCGGCATCATCGTCCTTCTCCTCATCCTCCTCCGTGACGCCATCGGCTAGCCTGGCGGCCTCGGCCTCCTCCTTCTCCAAGCGCCTCCTCTTGAGCTCGGCAACATCCACAGCGACGCCCAGGCTGTCGTCGTCGACATCGTCCCACACACGTTTCCTCTCAATGGTCAAGGGTTGGTTGTTTGCGAGGCGCTCTTCTCTGAGTTTGGGATCCTTGGCCTCCTCCTTCCTCCGGCGGTGACGCTCCTCATGGCGTTCCTTTCCCTGCTCCTTCTTTTGCTTGACGTATAATTGCTTTCTCACAATCTTGTTGGAGGTCTTGAGCGACAGCGAGCCGCCGGAGCGGTTTTTGCCCTTGTTACCGGACGGCATATCGGCTATAATGTGGTGATACGGCGATGGGGATCGGTGGTTGTCGCGGTGACTGGATTGTAGGATCGATCCTCCAGGTCGCAGTTCAAACTTCGACGTGATGCTGGGCAGTTGTTGATAACAGGCATTGAATTGAATGGCCCCGATAAACTTTCTCTAAACTTTTTTCTGGGCCCAGAGCCGCCAAGGACGCCAAGGCGTGCAGCCACAAGGGTACCCCAACAGCTAACGCACGGCCCCAGCCGGGGACAGTACGTACCACTACCCCTCAGTACTTCCTGACTGTCACCTGCACAGGATGACTCCATCCCGTCCCTTGCTGTCGGTGCAGGCAAGTTGGGACGGAAGTGACTCTTTTGGGATGAAGAACGGCGGTATCATGAACTCTTGAAAGTCAATCGAGTGTCTACTAATTCTATGGTCAATAGCCGATGAAAGAGCCACAAGAAGCTTGTCAGCGGAATGCCCTTTCTGTAAGGGAGCGAGGGGAGTTACAGCAGCATGTGCAGTTCCACTTCCTGATATGCCCGGCTGGTGGATTCGTTCCAGTGAGTCGAGCCTTCTGTCGCGTACCGCGCCGCCACTGCCCTGACGGCGGCTCGAGGGCGGGAATCTGGACCGCTGTCCCTTGGCTTGTCTGGGTTGGTGCCGGCCCCTCCATGGCGCCCCCCAAGAAAAAATCATCCCGCGATTGTTAAAACGTGTTTGAAAAGGCCTCGACCGTCTCGACGAAACCACAGTGGGCGACCGTGACTCACTTGGTTCCCTTGAGCACTGTAACAAGACCAATTCATGCGACCTCTTGCCCGTCTCGCCTCCCTCCGTTCTCCTGTTGGTCAAGCCTTCAAATCGACGTTATCCACTCGAGCTGTCACCAGTCGAACTACTTGGACCCCGGCGACCATCTCGCGAATCTCTTCGACTTCGCTCCGATCCTTCTCCCTCTCTACCCCGCACCACCGCTTCGCAGTCTACGTCAAAAAACAAAACACCAAGATGACCTCGACGGCCACCACCCTTAAGGGCCAGCCCCTCGACAAGGGCGTTCTCGAGTCCATGCTGCGCCGCCGCATGTTCTTTGCGCCCTCCTTCGATATCTACGGCGGCGTTGCTGGCCTCTACGACTATGGCCCGCCCGGCTGTGCCCTCCAGGCCAACATCATCGACATCTGGCGCAAGCACTTCGTCCTCGAGGAGGACATGCTCGAGGTCGACTGCACCGCCCTGACCCCCCACGATGTTCTCAAGACCTCCGGCCACGTCGACAAGTTCGCCGACTGGATGTGCAAGGACCCCAAGAACGGCGACATCCTGCGCGCCGACCACTTCGTCGAGGACGTTCTCGAGGCCCGCCTCAAGGGCGATAAGGAGGCTCGCGGCCAGAAGGTGGAGGACAAGGAGGAGGACCCCAAGCGCAAGAAGAAGAAGGCCAAGGGTACTGAGGCTGTCAAGCTCGAGGACGCCGTCGTCAAGGAGTACGAGGAGATCCTCGCCCAGATCGACAACTACAACGGCGAGCAGCTCGGCGAGCTCATCAAGAAGTACGACTTGAGGAACCCCGCCACTGGTGTCCAGCCTGAGCCTCCCGTGGCCTTCAACCTCATGTTCCAGACTGCCATTGGCCCCAGCGGCAACCTTGCCGGCTACCTGCGCCCCGAGACCGCTCAGGGCCAGTTCCTCAACTTCGCCAAGCTCCTCGAGTACAACGCCGGCAACATGCCCTTCGCTTCTGCCTCCATTGGCAAGTCCTACCGTAACGAGATTGCCCCTCGCGGCGGTCTTCTCCGTGTCCGCGAGTTCCTGATGGCCGAGATCGAGCACTTCGTTGACCCCGCCGGCCACAAGAAGCACGACAGGTTCCACGAGGTTGCGGATATCGAGCTTGCCCTTCTCGACCGCAACGTCCAGCTCTCTGGCCAGACCACTGTCACCAAGATGACCATTGGCGAGGCTGTCAAGCAGAAGATCGTTGACAACGAGACCCTCGGTTACTTCCTTGCTCGCATTCACCTCTTCCTTAAGAAGATCGGTATCGATCAGTCCAAGATCCGCTTCCGTCAGCACATGGGCAACGAGATGGCTCACTATGCTTGCGACTGCTGGGATGCTGAGCTTCTTACCTCGTCCGGCTGGGTTGAGTGCGTTGGCTGCGCTGACCGTAGTGCCTACGATTTGACTGTGCACGCCAAGAAGACTGGTGCGCCCCTCGTTGTGCGTGAGACTCTCGAGACCCCCGAGGTCGTTGAGAAGTGGGAGCCCGAGATCAACAGCAAGAAGTTTGGTCCTACCTTCAGGAAGGATGCCAAGACCGTTGAGGCTGCTATCCTTGCTCTTCCTCAGGAGGAGCTTGCTAAGCTCGCCGAGGAGCTCAAGACCAACGGCAAGATCGTCGTTGACGTTCCCGGTGTTGGTGATGGCACGGTTGAGGTTAGCAAGGACCTGCTTGCCATTGAGTGGAAGAAGCACATCATCAACATCCGCGAGTACACCCCCAACGTTATCGAGCCTTCGTTTGGTATCGGCCGTATCCTCTACTCTCTCCTCGAGCACAACTACTGGATTCGCGAGGGTGATGAGTCCCGCGGTGTAAGTGACATATTCAAGATTTACTTGGTAATATTGGCTAACCAGACCCTTCTAGGTCATCTCCTTCCCCCCTGCCGTCGCTCCTGTCAAGGTCCTTATCGTTCCTATCTCCAGCAAGGCCGAGTTCGCTCCTCACGTCCGCAGGCTTTCCCAGAAGCTCCGCTCTGTCGGTATCTCCAGCCGTGTGGATGACTCGTCTGCCTCCATCGGCCGTCGTTACGCCAGAAACGATGAGCTCGGTACCCCCTTCGGCCTTACCATCGATTTCCAGACTCTCCAGGATGGTACCTTCACCCTCCGTGAGCGCGACAGCACACGGCAAGTCCGTGCTGAGGAGGAGAAGATTGTTGATGCCATCAAGACGCTCGTTGAGGGCTCCAAGACATGGCAGGATATCGAGTCCGAGCTCCCTATCTTCGAGGGCCAGGAACTTGAGATCCGCCCCGCTGAGAACTAAGATGTATCAAAAGGAAGTAAAATGCGGCAAGCAAGGGGTAAAGGGGTAAAGGGATTTTGCTAATTTAGCATGCCATGTTTGGAGAACTTTTGGTTCGCTTTGCGGTAGACAAAACGTTTGAGCGAGCGAAGAAATGAATGAATGAAAGCAAAAACATAACACTGGGTTTCCTTGTTGTGAAATTCCATCACGGCACTTCAAGTCTTGATGTTCGTATCTCTTTTCGTGGACTAAACGCCTGCGCTGTTGGCTCATACGCCCGTTGGCTTGGGCAGAAGAATCCTCAGACCAACACCAACGGTTATGCGATGTAGTATTCAATCCCGACATGTGATGCGAAGGTTCTGTTTCTCCCTGAATGTATCCACAGGTCCTGGTGGCTTATTCGGGCGCTTGAGGCATAGGAACAAAACTTGAAACAAGTCTCGCCCTACTCATTTCGTTTCTTGTTTCTCCTTTTTTGTTCCTCCTATATTGACGTTGCGTAAACTGACGACAGAAAAGTACGTACCTCCCGCAGTCACCAATTTCCAAGTGACAAACCTATATTCCTCTCTCTACCAACGAACCGGACTTCCACCCGACGACGACAACGATGACAAAAGCAAGAATGTTCGAAACAATGGAAATCATCCAGAAGCCCTTGTCAGCATGCTACCGTAGGCCTCGCGTTTCTGTCTCAGGATAAACAGGGGTTGCAGTTCACGAGCCCCTCAGCGCCAAACCGCCTAAAGATGTTTTGGATGGTCTCGAGGTCGTTCTTTCTGACTTCTGAGGCTTTGTCTTTGCCACTGTCGTGCATCAGCGCGGCTAATTCTGTTACTGTAGTGTACATATGCCGTAACGTACAAAAGAGCCCCGTGCGTTTTGTGCTTGTATCGTAGTGTACCAAGGTTCACAATTTGGAAGTAACACGAGAGAATCTTTAAGACAGGTATGTACATTACAGCAAGAGTCTGTCCCGACGGGAACGATGACGACGATCCTTTTTATGTCTTTCTAGAAAGGAATCAGAAGAAAAAAACAGCCCCAAGCCAGGGGTTCTCCTATGTAACTATGACCCAAGATTTGAAGCAAGGGGTACCTACGCGAACTCAAGTCCGCTACGAGGGGGACGATCACCTGGTTCCCGTCCTTTTTACTTTCTGTGTTTCAACGGAACACTGGGTGATCGCTCGCTCGTCCCTCGAGATGCACGTATCCGCAGCGGGAAACGCCACGGGAGACCCTTAAATTTTTCAAAGTTGTCTTGGGCGGACTGTTCGTATTTTCTCCGTTGTTTCTGCTGCTGGATGTGTTCCATATGTTATTTGACGTACGATGACCCTCGTTAAAAGCTGAGACTATTCTGTCGGTTGATCGTAGCGGCATAACGATATCGAACTAGTGGCAGTGCTTCTCTAGGGTGTTTAAGATTGGGGTCTTTACCGCCGTGGTCTGTCCACATCGGTGCCGAACACCGCTTCAACGGGACCGGTTGAAAGGTTGGTGATGAATGAAGCTTGGGGTGATGACGGAATACCTTTAGCTTGACAAAGAAGGTAGCGCCCGACGTTTGTGGGCTTACACAAAGGTGCAGCGATGTTCAAAACTTCAGTTCTGGGTATCTGTCTGTACGCCCGCGCTTGGAGAGCCTCACGACGGCGGACGACATGTGGGACGGGGAATGACTGTAGTGATATCTGGCATGGGCTCTCCAGTCTTTGTTATTTACAATTTCATAGCTCCCAGACTGGCGCAGAGCATCTCAATTTCCATCATGATGAACTCCAGGCTTCCCCGGTGGCCGGTTCCCACTACTATCACCATTCCGCTGTGTGTAAAGTCGATAAAAAAAGAAAAGTCAAAAAGCTACGTTAAGACGGTACCTGCGCGCTGGGTGCAGAATGTGTTGCACAAATAAGTATTTCGGTATCCACCCGAGCTAAGGCAGTAAGATGAAGACGTACCCGCTTTGATCGAGTCCCCGATGGATCTGACTGGTCGGCGCCCTGTCCCCCCTTTCCCGCTGCAGTCTTCGTTACTCTGCCACTCCCACACGTTGGCGCACTGCATCTGCCCCGTTCCCCACTATTCTCACGCTAACCGTCCAAGCTTCAACGTTCAATGGTCGCTCGAACGGGTGCCGGACCGCAGCTGTAACTGACGGGCCAGTTTGATGGACCCTCACAATGCCTCGATCCAGCCATTCAACTTGCTGTGGGTGAGAGATGTTCAGCGCAAAGAGGCATCTGTACATCTCACCCGCATCGCTTGTTGTTGTTGTTGTTGTTGTTGTTGTGTTGGGCGTCTGGACCATAGTTGTGGATGGTATACGTAAGGTAGTTAGTTGTTGTAAAGAGAATACAAAAGGAAACTGGAATCAACCAAGAAAGACACCACAACCCGGACGCACCAAAAGCTCGACCGGGATCCCAGGACCCTACATGTTTTTGCCCCATACAGGCAATAATACCAATACCCCTTACTACTGCAACCTCACACAGCGCCGACCTGGAGTCCTTGCCAACCCCTTTCGACTCTGCTCGTCTTTCTTTCAACTCCGAGCGTCGTCTGTCATCTTGCCCTTTGACATCCCGCCAGCCTGTCTCCGTTGATCACCGGCGTCAAGGGTAACGCAGATTCGCGAACAAGACAGGCACTCGTCTGGCCTGACCGCCATCGCATCGTTCCGCTTGTCTTGTCGCCTTGAGTCTTTCACTACAGCAACCAGCACAATTACGACTATCCGCCCGCTACCAGGCGTGCCTTGAACCTGCCTTTCTCTCGACAGCGACGGCCTGCGAACCGATCGCTCCGTGGCCTCCAAAGAAACAAGTATTCGAACCAGAACCAGAAACACATGCCGCCTTAGTCGCCTGTTGATCTTCTCGAACGCGCCTGAACCGACCCTCTCCTCGGTCGCTTCTTCTCCCCTGTCGCGATCGACTCGCTTAGTCTTTTTCTAATTCAACCGACCTGTGCCAACTGACCATACGACCACTGTCGATACTGGTCCATTCTTTTCGCACACTGCGCTTTGTCTTTCGGTCGGAGCCGGCTTCATCTCTGGGCCTTCTGGTGCGTTGGCGACCCTTCCACCATTCACGCGCAACCCCGCCTTTTGAACCGTCTATTGACCCGGCGACAATAGGAAGCACACCTGTCAAACTCCAGGTCCCGCAACTTAGGGGATCGTCGCGACTACGCGCAGTCTATTTCTGGCTCAAGAACAACTAGACATATCTCTATCGAAGGAGTAATTGCAATCCGACACAATGGCGCAAAATGGGTATGCCCGCCCTCTGCTATGCTTCTCCCACTCCGCCCATCGACGCAAATCTCTCCTCCTCTCCCACATGACATCTCGCTCCCGCTACTCAGACAATTTCCCCAGTGGAGCTTGGCTTCATTACCTTGGCCTATCTTCATTCCTTCCCCTGTTGGAAATCATATAGGGTCTGCAGACATTATGCTAACCTCGACCTCAACCGCAGCAACATATACTCGAGGGAGCCGTTCATGAACCCAGGCCCAGCGCCGCGACCTCCCACGGACAAGCCCCGCCTCGGCCTCACCCCCAACACCAATACACCTGGGAACATGTCCAATCTTCCTGGGAACATGTCGAACCTGAGCCTCCGGTCGCCTGCCCCAGGGGTAACTAGCACATACAGCGGTTCGACCATCGCCCTCCCCATCCAACGACAGATGTCAAACAACGACGGCACCGGTGGCCTTGCCGTCATCAAGCAGGGTTGGGCCAGTGTCAAGGAGAGCAAGAACTTCATCAACCCTTGGAAGAACAAGTACCTGATACTGCGAAAGGAGTCACTGGATTTCCATAAGGCCGAGAGCAGTAAAGTTGCCTATACTCTCTACCTCAAGGACGTTATCAATGTCGGCCGTGTGGAGGCAGCAGGGACCATTTTCGAAATCAAGAGGCAGTCTAGCGGCGCCTCCACGAGTCCCGGCGAGGAGGAAAATGGTATCAGGACCCTTCAGATCCGCGTGAAGGCCGACGATGACCTTTACGAATGGATTGACTTTATTTACGCGCGCTGCCCCGGCATGGGCGGTGTCAGTAACCCCACGAACTTCTCGCATGCCGTTCACGTTGGATTCGATCCCCAGACTGGCGAGTTCGTCGGCCTGCCTCCTGAGTGGTCTAAGCTGCTCAACTCTTCCGCCATTACCCAAGAAGACTACGAAAGGAACCCGCAGGCCGTCTTCGAAGTTCTCGATTTCTATTCCGACTTCAACAAGAATGGCGGCCAAGCGCCCGCACCCAACTTTCCCGCTCCGCCATCGAACAGCATGCAGAGCAAGCAGCTCGGATACCCGAGCGGTGGAAACTCCGTCGCGCCGCCGCGCCCTACGCAGCCGTTGCAACAGCGTAACCCAAGCTCCAACTACCCATCCTCGCCGCCGCAGCAAGGTGGCGCCAGTTCTCGCCCATCACCCCCCGAGCAGCGCCAGCAGATGTCGCCGAGCTACAACTCTGAGCGCGCGAGAGAGGAGCAAAGGCGCGAATTGGAGCGCCAGCAGAGAGAGATGGAGGAGCGGGATCGCCGGGACCAGGAGGCTTATAATGCGTCCCTTCCCAAGACGAAGACTCCCATGGCTCAGCAGGAGATTGGAGGAGGTGGTGGTTATGGTGGTGCGGATCGCTTCAACCCTACACGCGCTGCTCCACCAGCGCCCAAGGGCTTGCAGCAAGCGCCGAGTCTCAAAGCTCAGAGACCTGCGCCTCCTCCACCAAGTTCCAGTTCGAGCCGCCCGCCCATCGCACAGCAGTCCAGTTCCAGCTCACAGCGTGATCTTGCCCAGGCGCAGGCGCAGAGACGGGCTGAGCAGCAGGCCCAGGCGCAACGGCACCAAAATGGCCAGGCCCCGCCACGACCACCTCATCCATCTGCCAACCAACCGTCTAAGATTCCTACGACCGTCAAGCCGCTTAACGTGGGTCCAAAGCAACCTCAGGATGGTGTCAAGGCCGCTGAAGCTGCCCTTACGTCTAAGCCCGCTGCCTCTGAGCGTTCCAAGGATGTTCGCATGTCGACCATGTCGGAGAAGGAGGTTATGCAGAAGCTCAGGGAGGTTGTGTCTCACGAAGATCCCGAAGCCAAGTATTCCAAGCAGAAGAAGATCGGACAGGGTGCCTCTGGCTCTGTGTACGTCGCCAAGGTCAGGGAGAGACCCGGCCAGGATCCCAACGCTGCCAGGAGACGCGGTCAGGTTGCTATCAAACAGATGGATCTTGCGCACCAGCCGCGCAAGGAGCTGATCGTGAACGAAATTATGGTCATGAAGGACAGCAGTCACCCCAACATTGTCAACTTTGTCGAAGCTTTCCTGAAGAATAAGGACTCGGAACTCTGGGTCGTCATGGAGTACATGGAGGGTGGTGCCTTGACTGATGTCATTGAAAACAACCCCGTCATCACGGAGGAGCAGATTTCTACCATCTGCTTGGAGGTGAGTTGCTGTGTATTTGTAACCTTAAGCGTGATACGATCATTTACTGACTGGAATTTCTACAGACATGCCGCGGTCTGCAACATCTCCACGAAAGGAACATTATCCATCGTGACATCAAGAGTGACAACGTCCTCTTGGATGCCCGTGGCAATGTCAAGATCAGTAAGTTTTCCTACGATACATCCTTGATTACATTCAACTAACTCTTATGATTAGCCGATTTCGGTTTCTGCGCCAAGTTGACCGAAGCCAAGTCCAAGCGCGCCACCATGGTCGGCACGCCCTACTGGATGGCTCCCGAGGTCGTCAAGCAGAAGGAGTACGGCCCCAAGGTCGACATCTGGTCGCTCGGTATCATGGCCATTGAGCTGATCGAGTCGGAGCCTCCTTACCTGAACGAGGAGCCGCTCAAGGCCCTCTACCTCATCGCCACCAACGGCACTCCCAGGCTGAAGAAACCCGAGAAGCTCAGTAAGGAGCTGAAAGCTTTCTTGTCGGTGTGTCTCTGCGTGGATGTCAAGAGCCGTGCGTCGGCGGATGAGCTTCTTGAGCACGATTTCCTGAAGCATGGATGCCCCTTGAGTAGCTTGGCGGAGCTGCTTGCCTTTAAGAGGTCGGCGAAATAAAGGGGTTGTTGATGAGATGAAAGAGGTAGTGATGATGGGTGATTGGTGGGGGGTGGGTAGTTAGATGATCTTTTTAGCTAGAAGCAAGCAACCTTTGCATGAAAGAAACCTGAAAGGGACGTTTTAATACTGATGGATACCTAGGTAGGGTGGTAGGTGATGTGGGTGGGTGGATGGATGGGTTCAATGTCGTTTGGGTCCGGAACTTTTGTCAAAGAAAGAAAGAAAGCAAGCGGTGATAAACAACATGATGCACGGGTTTTGGATCTTCTCTCCGATGAGGTTTCTAAGTGTTATTATGCGCGTACGATACCCTCATTGCAAGCAGGCATGTGTCGTCCTTGTGGATGTGTGGCAGGGAGGGAAGTGGGCAAAGAGCCGAGGAGTTAGTAATGAAAATCGATGTAGAACATGTGGTTTAAGAATTACGCTTCTCATTTCAACTAGAGGTACACATCATCCTTCATATACACTACCATATACCATTTTCCCGTACTAGGAACCATAGTAGTACCTTCCACATCCTCTCGATTTATACAGGCGTGATAGGTGGCCCGTGCGCGCTTGGACCTTATTTGGAGAGAACCTCAAAACGCGGGGGTTGTCCTGGCAACAAAAACAAACGATCATCAACGAATCAGGAGGAGCATGGATTGCCATTCACGAGTCAAAGAACCTTGACGGCCTCGTTATGTGAACTTATCGTCACTACGATCGCATGTGCTTCTCCCGTTCTTTCTCTTTCCAATTGCAACAGCCACGAACAGTAGGATGCAAAGATGTCGAGACTTACAACCAACACAAAAGTCCGCAAGTACGGAAAGCCCACCGCCAAGAGCAGGGCAGAACTGCTTTTCGCGGAATTACCCAAGACTCCGGTGAAACAGCCACGCCGACAGCCCACACCACAGATATTGGACCCGGAACCATTACAGATTTCGGAGCCCGAAATCACGGAGCCCAATCCGGCCTACCATGAGCAGAAAGTGACACCACCCCCGGAAGCGGAGCCGGAACCAGCCCCAGAACTCGATCCCATGTCCGATGAGGATGATGTTCACGATGTTACCGAACACTTCGACTCAATACTGCTTGATGAAGAGGACGATCACCAAGATGCTCCCTATGCATCTACGCCGCGACCTTCAATAGGAAGTTATACGAGTTACAATACTTCAGTACCACCACCACCACCACCACCAGAACAACAACAACAACCACCACCGTCCAGGACTTCACTCTCATCACAACCCCCACGCCTATCTCCATTCAGGAAACTTACATCCCCATCAGTACGAAGTCCAGCAACACTTCAACCACCAACAACCAACTCCCCATTTGGCCGCTCGCCATTCCCTTTCAAATCCCCACGAGTCCGCCAACTCATCCAAGAAGCCAACCAACAACATCACCAACAAGATCAAGACCAACAACAAGAATACTCCTTCTACGACACCTCCTCCTTCCACACCCTTTCCTGGTCCGACATCTGCGGACCCCCCTCCCCCTGCAACTCCATCACAAAAATAGCCGAAGCCTCCTACGCCGAAGTCTACCGCATCACCAACCCTCGCGGGACATCCATCATCAAAGTGATCCGGCTCCAATCCCCCATCAAACCGCAAACCAAAGCCCAGATTAAGTCCGGGTTGGTAGACGAAGAACCCCACGCCGAATCGGACCTTCAGGGCGAGTTGAAAATCAGTGAATGGCTAGCTGACATCCCGGGGTTTGTGATCTACAAGGAGCGGTTTATAGTAGAAGGAAAGGGGACGAAGGAATTACTGGAGACGCATCAGGTGTTTCAACGCAAACAAAAGAGGAGGGATCCGGGACGGGCGCAGTTTTATCCTAGTCCCAGTCGGTATTTGGAGAGCACGAGGTTTTTGGTGGTGGAGTTGGGGGATGCGGGGACGGCGTTGGAGGATTTTATGGCACAGCCAGAGAAAGACATGATGGGGGAGGAGGTGTTATGGGATGTCTTTTTGAGTACGGCGGTGGCGATGGCGAGGGCGGAGGGGATGGTGAGGTTTGAGCATAGGGATTTGCATGAGGGGAATTTGTGCGTGAGGAGGGTGAGGGCTGCTAGGCAGCAGAAACCCGAGGACAAGGAGGCTGCGGGAGGAGGGGTCAAGTTCGGTTGGTCGGGGTTGGAGGTTACGATTCTGGATTATGGTCTATCGAGGGCTACGGATCCGGAGACGATCGGGCCTGATCTAGAGTCATGTCCGGCATCGCCTATCGGACGGAGGACTACGACCGACAGAGAAGTCAAAGAGGAAGCAGTCGTCTTCTACGACCTGGAAAAGGATCCGTCAATGTTCACTTCGACACACGCCCCTCAGTGTGACATCTACCGACTCATGCGCGCCCACCTGCTCAGCAACACGCCGGAAGGCAAACCGGTCTCTTGGGCCGGGTATTACCCGTACACCAATGTTCTGTGGCTATCGTACATTTACAGCTACCTCTGTCAGCACTTCAAAGGAGACAAGCGCGAGTTGAAAGCGTGGAGGGAGGAAACAGAGGAGATGTGGAAGTACTTGGACTCGGAGCAGGTGGATGCTGTGAGGCAAGAAGGGAGCATTGGGTTCGGTGCGGCGGGGGATGTGGTGGTTTTTGCAGTGGAAAAGGGCTGGATTACGGAGGAACAGGTGATGGATGTTGGGGACAGGAGTACGGTTCTGTTTGAGGAGTCAAGGCTTGAATTCAGGTCTATGGAGGGGATGAAGAATGAGGGCGAGAAAGTGGTTCTTGAAAGTGTTGAGAATCAACAGGCCGGTGAGAGAATTGAGTCGAGGGATGAGGATGAAGAGGACGATCAGATTCGCCGCCATTCTAAGAGGAGGCGGACGAGGAGGAGATACGTCGACGAGGATGAGTAGCATATGACTGACGAACGAGCATAGCCCAGCGTTTAGTAATGTAATCCTCTTTTCCCATTGTTTACATTCGCATTGAAAGATACTCCAGGTTCTCGGTCGTCTTCACTTTCTCTCCTTACCCTGGGTCTCACGACCATCACCGTGACAGACCTGATCGACGTCCCGCACTCTTCATTCTGCCTCTTTTACTTCTCTTCCTCCTCATCCTCGTCGTCATCATCATCGTCATCCTTGTCATCCTCGTCAAGCTCGTCGGAATACCATTCCGAAGGGCACGTCTCATCGTCAGGATCTTCAATGTCAAAGTTTCCTCTCTTGCCATCAGCAGCCTGGTGGTAGCCCCTTCTACACCCAGTATCCATCCAGAAATTAGCGTGTCTGCTACAGCAAGGATACATGAACCCTCGCTGAAAATAGGGGTCCTTGCGATTCTCCGGCGTATTCTTTGGGCCCTGGAGGTTGGAATTCCAGTATTTCCAAACGTCGGAACAGAGGTCGACCACACTATTTTCTGCGCATTGATTAGACATTTGTCAAGAATGCGAACAATGCGGGCTCACTTACCCAAATGATAGCGGCAGCTCTTTTTGTTGTTGTCTTCGTCAAAAACGTAGCCGCAGCGTCTGCAGATGTAAACGGGAGATAGGGCCTTTCGCTTCACACCGGAACTGTCGGTATTGTCTTTCAGTTTGTTGAACATGGATATTTTGAACAAGTAATCGTCGATTTTGTCTCGAATATCATCCGACTAGTTGCTAAGTGCGAGCATAACGGCACGAAGGCTGGTTTCGTCCGCCGAGGCAATCCTCTGTGGGAGCTTCCCGTCCCCGGATTTGCTCCCCATGGCTCCTGAAGAGGTATGTGAAGGCGTTTTTATATGGTGGACGAGATGGGAAGGGCCGAGTTCAAGGGTGTTTTGGATTGTAGAAGGAGCGGGCAGCAATATTCTGAAGAGAGGGTGTACGAGGGAAGAAACGAGGAGACAACAGGAAAAATCTTTTATCTTCAGGTTGCGCTCGGTAGACTGAGCCCCTCCTCTGGGAGTATCATCAAGGCAGGTGCGGGCGACGAGAATTTGAAATCTGTTGAGGTGACGCAGCAGAAGGTGAAATGATGTTTTGGGAAGGAACGACCAAAACTGCGAGCCGGAATAACCTGAACCTGGGCCAAGTCTTCTACCACACAAACCCCCACGTCTCCTTCCTCACCTGTACTCAACACCATTCTTCGAGGGGATGGGCGGGAAGGAGGCACAGAGGAGGTTGTTGACGATGAATCATTCACGAAGTAAGCGGACGAGCACTAATTCGCTTCATTCGTCTTCGCTCCCTTGTCTCTAATTTACTCGTCGCCCTCATCATCGTCTTCATCATCTTCATCGTCTTCATCCTCTTCGTCTTCGTCCTTCTTCTCGTTCACCTTCCTCTCCTTAGAGGAATAATCGCCGAACTTCCCCCTCTTGCCATCAGCAGCACGATGGTAGCCGGTTGTGCACCCTTCAGACCCCTCAGCTGACTGCTCACAGCACATATAGTTGAACCCTCGACGAAGGTCGGGATTGCGGCGAGTCTCTTCAGAATCCATATCACCCCAGGTTGGCTCATCCCAGTCAGCCCATATCGATGAATCATCGTTAACTGTTATGTCCTCTGTGCACTAGTTAGCCACTTGTTTCAACCCTATTGAAGGCTTTGGAGTTTGGACATACCTGGATGATAGCGACACGAGTTCTCTTTATTGTCATCTTCTTCAAAGACTTGGCCACACTGGATGCAGATCTGGACCGGGGATTCCGCCTTTCGCTTCAGAGATGACTCCTCGGAGCCTTTGGCCTTGGCGGGCTTGAAGTTGGATACCTCGTAGAGGTATTTCCCGATCAATTCTTGAGTTTCATCTTCGGCGCAAAGGGCGCGCATAACAATCCGAAGGGTGGACTCGTCCGCCGAGGAAATGGCCTCTATGAGCTTTTCACCCTTGGGAATTGCCTCCATAGCTACTTGGAAATCTGTCCAAAGACGATTCGGCTGTCAAAAAGAAGCTAAAAGGGCGAGTGTTGGGAGAGAGGTACAGGATAGCGAGAGGGGTATGCAGGTCAATGACGGAGAGATGAGGTAAAGGAACTAAGGAAGAAAAGAGGAAGAAGTTCGAAGAGCCTAGAAGAAAATTTGATTTATGCTCAGAGACCCTGGCCCCACTAGGGATCTAGGACAAAAGCGGTAGTTGGAGTGATTGTAAATTTGCTTCTGCTAACTCGAGTTGCGACAACCGAGGTGGTTGATTCGGAAGAAAGTTATTGGCTCTCCAACTCAACTCCCAAGCCACCAAATGCATCCATCACCATCACCATCACCATCACCATCACCATCCAACATTACCCCCCTACACCCCTTTCCAACATCTAATAACAAGCCTCGACCCCCGTCCTACTCCTCGTCAACATCAAAATCCCCACAATCACCCCATAAAGCCCCAAGACCTCACTAAAGATCAAGATCAAAACCATCCCCGTGTACAGCCTCGGCTGCTGCGTGTTAGCCCTCACCCCAGCGTCTCCCACGATTCCGATCGCAAAACCGGCCGCTAACCCGGTCAGTCCGACGGCGAGGCCGGCGCCCAGCTGCAGGAACGAGACATAGAGCGGTAGGGGGTCGACGAGGGCGTTGGAGATCAGGATGGAGGTTACCAGGCCGTAGATGGAGAGAATTTGGGCCATGATTGTTGGGAGGCTTTTATGAGAATTTTAGTTAGTTATTCTGTGATGCTCTGGAGAGAAAGAAGGGGCATGCCGTAAACACAAAGATGGGGAAAAATTATACATGTTCTGCGGGACCCGTTCAGGCTTCAGGATACCCGTGGAAAAGATGGCTCCGGAGGACTTGGCTGTGCCGTAAGAGGCGCCGATGACGACGAAGATGATGGCTATGGCGCAGCCGAGTGCGCCGAAGAAGGGCTATACTCATTCGCATGGCACATTTGGTGAGACTCTTGATATTGTGGATGAGGATGGAGTGGTTAGGATTGGAGCTGACGAACGGAGTATACGGGACTATTTCATGGAGAGAATCGTATGTTAGTCGTCGGTGCACAGGATTATTTTGGAGAGGAGTAAGCAATGAAGTCATACCATATGTCCCGGTCGATATAGACTTTCTCCATTGTTGGAGCTCTTGTTGTCGTTGTCACGGTTCTGGTCAGTCTACCGGTCTTGTTCTGTTCTCCTGTGAGGCAGCTGTTGAAGTAAAATTCTTGAGCATTTACGACTCGGTAGAAAAGCCATAGGGGAATGAGACTTATTTGAACACATGAAGTAAGCTCTTGGCCCTTTCTACACTACCTAATGCCATTCTCGCAAAGAGCATACGAGTTCAAGGCGCAGTAAGATGTTTAAATGCTAGCAGTGAGCTTCCGATTGGTGAAGCCGGTGATGACTCAAACCCAAGCTCGGATTGCTGACCGAAAAGCAACCACCATACAGCCAACAACATGAAAACCCTCCCAAAGAAGTGTTAGTTGCACCAGTCTATCGATTCCATCTATGCTCTGCTCAACGTTATTTCTTAGGCAGACGCCAAGGTGTTGGTTGGATGACCTCACCGAGATCGATGTAACCCATCTATAGCTCGAACGGACTGTGTAGATGGTGAAGATTTGTGTTGGCCAACGCGAAACAGACATAGTCTCAAGTTTTGGGTGACGTCGGAGGTGTTCTGATATCTTTCGTCAGTTAGCTTGGCCCGATCAATGCTTGAGATCCGAATATTTCAGCCCGTTGTTTATCCCATCACGTATAGGATTGCAGGACACGCCTCATACGAACCCACCAGTCTATTTCCCGTCTTGACCTCATTTTTAACCATCATAGCCATCTAACCTGTCCTTATTTTTCTTATATTTCCGCTTAAAAACCCTACCTCCTCCTCTGATTCAACCAACTGCCCAACCACCTCCACCGTTCCGCCACGCCCTCAACCCACTCCACATCTCCAACCAGCCCACTCACCCTCCCCTCCGGATCATCCCACCGGTTCCCCTCAAACTCGACAAAGAAGAGATACTGAAACGGCGCAATCAGGCTCGGCAAGCTATTGATGCTCGTCAGGTTCAGTCCCCTCCGCTTGAAGCACCCCAGCACATCCGCCAGCGCTCCCGGCGTATGATGCGGCACCGTGAACGAGACCATAGACTTGTACAAGCCCTTGTAAGCATCTCCCTTCTCAGCATCATCATCTCTTCCACCGGTGCTTCCAGAAACCGACGACGAAGGACGAGGCGACAGAGAAACGGGCGATCCTCCCGAGGCCGAAGACCCAGGCAGAGACTCAGCCCGGTCCGTGGTCCACGGTAATCCCTCGGGCAGCGAAACCTCCTGCTCAACGCCGTCGTCACTGCGGTTGCTGCAGGGCCGTCTGCGCAGGACAAAGAAGCGGGTTGTGTTGTCCTCGCGGTCTTCGATGCAGCGCGCCAAGACGTCCAGGCCGGCCATCTCGCCAGCTACTTCGCCCGCTACCGCGGCGCTCGAGCCGGTGGCGTCGGCCGCGGCGAGCTCGGCGGCTTTGCTGGTGGATGAGACCTCGATGGTCTCGACGCCCTTGAGGTAGGTGGCGAAGAACTTGGCGGTTTGGCCGAAGGCTTGGGGGTGGGAGTAGACGCGCTTGACGTGGGAGAGGGAGGTTAGGGGGGTTCCCTTTGCGGTTTGGTCAACATTGTCGGGTGGTGAGGATGATGATGACGGCTTTCTCCGGCCTAGGAGGAAATGGTGGACGTCTAGGTAGGCTTCGCCGCAGATGGTGATGTTGGGATAGGTAGAGGCGCGGTCGGCGAGGCAGTCGAGGGTGAAGCTGACGGTGCCGTGGGTTGAGTTCTCGAAGGGGGCCACGCCGAAGTCGGCATTAGAGGCCTGGACTTCGTCGAAGACCTCTGTGGTATATGTTAGTGAAACTTCTTGTTTTTTTTTTAAAGAAAGGGGAGTTCAACAGACCTCTGATCGTCGTTGTAGGAATGAGTTCCCATTCATCCTGGTTGGGAAAGGCAGATTTTGTCGCCTATACGTTGCAACAACCCCAAGTCAATATCAATCTCATGAACATCACTGGGAAGGATAAGTCCAGTAGCCATCTTCGAGTGTTCCCTCAAGTTGGATAGTCTCAGTATCCGTTTTTCTCGAGCTCCCTTTCATCTCACACCCAACAGGCCGTAGTAGCTCCCACTGTCCAAGGTAACTCGAGTCCACCACATCCATGAGCTGTCCCAACCCACTCAACAGTCCCTCCTAAGCCCATCTCATGTGGATCACATACCTGATGAGAATACGAAGCGAAAGGCCCCAAGAAGGCGACTTTCCTCCTGTGACTCCTCTCTCGAGTCCCTTCCGATGTCGGCGGATTGACCATTGTTGAGCTCATATTTGCAGGCTGCTCACAACCTTCCTGCCCAACCCTCTAATATGCCCTTGAAAAACACAGGCACCCAGACAACTGCTCAACGAGGTTCTGGGTTGTCGTCGGTGGATGTTGAGAAGTTGGAAGAGTTAAGTTCCCTGATTTGTGTATGAATTGGGAATAAAAGGTGCCAGTGACCAATCATTCATAAAGCGCAGCGGAGCACTTGGAGACCCATGTGCATGGTACCTGACGCAGTAGACGGATTTTGGTGAATGAAGTAATTCTGAAGTCCCGGGGTACTATTTATGTATCGTTGCCCCGAGCAACAAGCCGCTCTATTTCATGACCTTCCAACTCTCCAACTCGGGCCCAGCGGCCGTCCTGAGTTGTCTTGATGCTGGTTCGGCCGGCCACACGGAGTTTTGCCCCTCAAAGGTCCGACCGCCGGGCCCCGCTCCGGCCCCGATTACCGGCTTCAGATTTCCCATACCTCATCAAAGTGGCGTTTCCGTGACAGCCCCACAATGAATGAGTGATGACACTGTGATCCCTGAGGACTGCATGGTCCTGCTTTTGAAGCCAAGATTCTACGCTGAATGGTACAACAGGAGGGTTCATCTGATTGACTGATCTTCAGGGCACCATTTGAGAGTGCCAAGACTGTAAATGGTCACCCTTGAGACGGTTGTCAAGAACAATCCAGACCAAGAGCCATCAAGATCTAACAACAAGAACAGAATGAACGTGGGATTCGGTCCTCGGCTACCGCGTACTAAGCCCTATTTAAACCATATCTCATAACGACCCGTTTGATTTTTCCACCCTGAATTCCATAACCCAATTTTTAATGAACCGAAAGCATAAAAGAGTGTTCATAAAGACAGACGCTGTCAGTCCCCGGAATAAAAGCAAATCCATTCCTCCTAGTTCCGCGCTAGACATTCAATCCTTGCCATCTTCCAATTTGAGGTATCGCTTTGCGTCTAGCTAAGGGATTTTTGGAGAATCATTCGTTGGTCTTGGTCAGACCTACGAAGAATCAACCCTGGATCCCATTTGTGGAACTTCCGCTTCAGTCATAGGCAATTTGGTTCTGTTGCGGCGGTTAGCGAGTGGTCAGAGGTCGACCAAACAAGAAAACGCCATACCTTAGATTCCATTAAATCAAACTCAAGAAGCCGTCATCATAGAGCGAAGCGGGCTCGGGCGGGACACCTGGTGGCTACCCGGCTGACGAGGGCTTGCGCCGGAGCGAGCTGCGGACACTTTGTCCGAGCTGGTTGGCTTGAGGAGCGGCGCTGAATCAGCTTTAGGTGTCGTCGTCGGCTCGGACGGGATAGCTTGAGTTCCGGGTCCCTCGTTGTCGGCGAGGGATTCAACTTGTCAATCGTCGTAGTACTCATCGTCGTCGCTGATGTCAGCTAGCTGCTCGAAGTTGACCTTGTAACGGAGGATACCGCCGATACCACCAAAGCCCTTGACGAACTGGTTGCCCTCGGTAGAACGATCGGAAACGAATTCGAGCGTGGCACCGAAATCCTTGTAGTGCTCCGCAATCCACTCAAGGAAGGACTCCTGGGAGACTACCTCCATCTCCTGGCCTGTCTCCTTGTCCATGAACTTGTCGCGGCTGGCCTGCTCCTGTGCCTTGGTAGTATGCAGGATAACTTCGGATCCGTTGCTATCCTTGAGAACCCAACGGTTGACCTCGAGGTTCTCGAAGACGATAAGGGTCTCGACGGCACCGAGCTCCAAAGCCTTGAGGGTATCCTCAACACCGTAGCAGATGCGGCCGGTATCCTGGCTAATCTCCTCGAAGTACTTGCCAATGAGCTTCTTCTCCTGGATGAACTTGACGTTTCCAAGGGTCTCGGAGGACAGCTCGATGGCCTGGTTGAAACCGTTTTCACCACCGTACGAGACATCGACAACCTTGACGACCTTGGTCTGGAGACGGGGATCGAACAAGTCGGAGGCGTTCAGGTCGTTCTTGAAATCGGCGGAACCAGCCAGAACGAGACCGGCAACGTTGGGCCTGTCGTTGGTGATGAAGCACTGAACAGCCAATTCGGCGACCTTGCGGACGTAGTTGTGACGCTTTTCCTCACGGAGACGAGCGAAACGCAGGGCGGACTGACCACCACGACCGTGCTTCTTGGGAAGATCGACGGAGAACTTGTGGACAATGTCGCGGGTGTTTCCACTAAGAGTACCGAACAGGGCACCGTTACCATCCATGATGATGAAACCGAACTTCTGGTCGGAGTCGAGAAGCTCGGCGAGAGCCTCGGTGTGGAACTTGTTGTCGCAAAGGTAGAGGGAGGTGTTGATGGGCTTGAAGGGCTCGAAATCGATGTTGACCTTTCTCTCCTTGCCTTCGGAGGTCAAGATTTCACCGCAGTACACGACGAGACCATTGGGCGGCACCTTGTTGTACAGCTTGAGCCTTTGCTGGGTCGAGGTAATGGCCGAAAGGACGGACTGACGGTTGACACGCGACTTAATGTTCGAGGCAGTGCCCTATAGCAACAAGTCAGGAACAACTGTCCGGCACGATGAGGTGTCGAGGTTGAAGGGAAGCATGGTGACGCACATATTCTTCAGCCAACATCTTAGCGGCTCTGGAGATCTGATCCTTGGGGGCTAAAGACGACGAAGAGTCAGCATCACTCTGGACATTGGGCCATGGTACAGCCGAGTATCAAGGAATACTGCCAAGGATCTCGCCATGCGATCAAGGGAGGGTAGACGGCGGAGACAATGCCATGGTGGTAAAGACAAACGTACGGATGATGAGCGAGATCATGGAGGTACCGTTGCCACGAGCGGCCTCAAGACGCTTGATGAGCTTCTTGACCTTCCATATCTCGATCTATGGGGGGACAAGGGCATTTCGTCAGCATACGAACATCACGTCGGAAACTCTGTTTTTTTGCGCGCGCAGGCGGGAGAGGGATGCTGAACCACTCACGTTCTTCTCGGCCTCGTTGGCGTTGGGATCCATCTTGGCGGTTTTGGGGTGGTGAAGAAGAAGAGGAAGACGAAGTGCTGCTGGCGCCCCTGAAGTTAAGTTGGTGCAGCGAGCGAGGTTTGTAATGTCGTCCTTGGGTTGGATCTGCTTTCAACGGGCGGCGCGAGCAGGGCAGGACGGCAAAGTGGGCACGTTGGGGTTGTTCTTTTTCTTTTTGCCCACTAATTCAACTATGGGTCCCCGGGGCAATGTGCCTCGCCGCTGGATTTCCTGGAATTTGGTGGGGTTCCAGTCCAACAATGAAGCGAACCATGGGGTAATTGGCTGAATTTATGCTTATTAGGAAGAAGAATCCGGGAAGAGAATGCCCCGCCTGGTCTGGAATAAATACCTCTACAGTAGTTTGGTAGTGGGTGGGCTCGGTGGGTAACGCCTGCCACAAGGTCCAGAGGGGTTTCCGCTGCCCTGTCTGGTGTCTGTCAGCCCGTGGGAATGTCCTTCCCTTCTCTTTTTATCCCTAACAACCTGAAGTGGGGCAAAACGCGAGTCATCATTGGTGTGCCCCTTGGGCCTTGGCAACCCTTCACACGTCCCTTCTCGCCTGACCTTCGTCCTCCAGGCAGTCTCCAGCTTCTCACCAACACCCGACCGCATCAACTTGGCACGACTTCAGGCTGCAGTGAGGCGTTTGACCGTCCAGCACACCGGGCCCCACCTTTCCTTCCCGTTTCAGACTGAACTTACAGAAAATTGCCTTGTAACAGCCTACGATTGTCTCGAGGATTGTCGTCGCAATGGGAACAAAGATGGCAATCTGGAGGCAATGCCAATGGAAGCGGTCTGGCCGTGTTAGTCAACCGCCCAGGCACTCGATGGGATGTGTCATGCCGTTCAAAGAAGGTTCGATGTATGGTGTTGGTGTTGCTGCATTCACACTGTTGGATGCCTTCGAAGTTATGATTGTGACATTTTCTGGAGACGAGAGAAATGTCATCGCTGTCTGGCCTGCAGGTCCTTGCCTGCCCGTAGCCCTACGTAGCTGCTACGTACCGCTCCAGTGGACTGCGCCAACCCCGGAAGGTGCCTGAAGCTATGATGCATTATCGATTGACCTCCATGTTCGCTATCTCCCGTTCGCGCGCAACCTCAAATAAGTCCTTAACTCTTCCGTAAACAAACGACCCCGAGACCGAAGACAGTAAACACATTCGGCGCAAAACTTGCAAGCTGCGCCGCAACCATGGATTCCGACATTCCCATCCAGATCGCCGAGACCGTCCAAACAGCGCACATCAAGCGCGAGCCCTCTCCTTCACACGACATCAACCCCTCTACCGCCGCCTCCAAGCGCGAGCCCGCGTCCCTCCAGACCAGTAATCAACATCACCATGACTCACTAATACCCGACGACGGGATCGACGAGGATGACGAGGATGAATACGCACAGTCAGAAACAGAAACGGACGAGGAGAGCGACTACAACGTGGTCAAGTCCCGGCCCCGGCGCAACATCCATCAACTACCCCCGATCCCGGACCTGCGGTACGAGCAGAGCTACCTGCATAGTATACGCAATGCAGATACGTGGTGGAAGGTGGTGTTGATTACGGCAAGGGATCAGGCATGTTCTGGCAAACCTACACAATCTTCATTTACTCGCTCTTCAGACTTTCCGGTCCTTTCTGCTGGCTAGATATTCCCCGACTATCAACTAACACAGCCCAAACAGGTCATGATGCCCCTAGTCCAAGGTCTCCTCTACAACATCCTAGTCTGCGGCTGGCAGTCATGGAACCGAAACGCCCAGATCCACGGCTCCTCGATCGGAGCCCGGGTACGGCGCTGGTGGTACGGGGTCAACAACTGGGAGATTCCCCCTGCTCCCGGTCCCTCTCCTTCTGTTAAGCGATAAGCTATTATATGACCAAACAACTTTCTTCTGGATCCATTCTTATACTTTTCTTCCCCCTCGTTTTGTCGGAAACAGGTCGCAAAATGTACGCATCTTCCAGACTCGCCGGCCCAGCAGCTGGAACCTTAAACGCAACTTCGGCGGAGGTGGTGGCTACGGAGGAAAGGAGGGGAGGAAGGCGGTGGAGGCGTTCAGTCAGAACTTCCAGAGGGAGTTGGGCGGTGGTTTCGCTTGAGTGGACGGATAGTTGTGGGAAAGGGGCTTTGGGGATGGAGGGTCTTTGCCTCGCTGCATTGCATGGTGTTGTACATGGTATCGAGACAAGCATCTTGACTTAAGCTTTCATGACAAGATGGGAACATCATGGAAGAATGTGAACATTGGCCATATCCGACTGGCTGCATGCCCGTTGGGTAAGAGACTGTCACATGCTGTGCACGCAAGATTTCAACTTGTCTCGTCACTCTAGAGAACTCAAGGATTAAGATGCTATCATAACACACATATTTGCCGGTCTAACCGCCTCCGTTCCGTGGTAGACGTTTCGTTCTCGGTCCTTCCCTTCAGAGCCCCCTTTAAGCTCCCGCTTAAGATGTCAGTTCCGTTCGCTTCAAGGCAACGAAATACTTAGAACTATTGCCCATAACTCGGTCTCCTGAACCTTTTTTTCTGTCTCTACTCGCGAATCATACCGCGATCTTAGTCGACATAAAATAGTTTCGTGCATCGCAATACCCCCTAACCGTGTTTTGTACACCCCAAACTCCCTACTTCACCCGTGACTGACTGAATCCCAACAAAACCTAACAATAGAAAGGAAAAGAAAACTGGGCCGTGGCTACCCATAGCTAACAGAGAATGATCTGACACTCATCAACAGCCCACCTAGAGGCCAACGAGCTTCTGGGGTTGAGGCTTCTCAGGGCTCCTGATGGGCAAACCCTGTTGTCCTCCAGGCGGTCCCAGTCCCGGGGGTGGTGACAAGGGACGTTTGATACCACCACCTCCGCCGCCACCCTTTTCAACAAGGGGCTCAGTCGTTGCTTTCTTGAGCGGGATCGCAACAATCTCATCCTTGGCTGCTGGCTCATCCGCATCCGCCATGGGCACGTCGTTCTCCTTGCCATCACCGACCGACTGACCACGAGACTGCGCGGGAGTCGACTCCTCGCTCACCACAATATTCCTGTGTGCCGTCCGGGGGTGCTTGTGAGTAATCGTTGGCGAGAGGGGCGGACCATCAACTTTCGTGACTTTGGCATTCTCGTCGAAGCCCACGCGGATGGGGAACTTGAACACGAGGCTGTTATCGCGATCATCATCATCCTTGGCATCGCCACCATCATCGAGATCGTCCTCGTCCGCCATATCTGCATCTTCCTCGTACTCCTCTTCGTCTTCTTCGTCCTCCTCGTCGTCGTCGGCGGCCGGGACATGCTCGTCTTCCTCGTCGTCGCCAAAGTCCGGTTCCTCACTGGCCTCGTCCTCTTCATCGGAATCGTAGTCGTCGGCTTTGCTGCGCTTCTTCTTTCCGGTGGTGGTGGCGGCAGAGCTCCATCCGTTCATGCTGTGATGTACGGCGGCTGATCGTCTCGGGCGGCCTGTGGGTCCAACTGTGAGCTCTACTTGGTCTCCTTTCTTCGCGTCAGCGACGCCTCCCGTCATCTCGACATCCTCGTCGCCTTGGGCACTCGCAGGATTGCTGGCCGTCGTCTCGAACCGGGTGGGTGCTCTTACTTGCCGCCCGCTGGCGGTGGTGATGGGGCCGGCGGGCTCGGCGGGGGTGTGGTTCCTGGTGTTCCTGGTGGACCGCCGGGTCGCGGTCGAGTCCGTGTAGAAGTCGTCCTCGTCATCTGAGAAGGTGTACTTCATGCGCTTGCCGCGAGTGCGGCCCTCGTACAGCGAAAGGCCGGGCTCCGGCCGCTTGAACTGCTCCTTGCGCATGATCCGGTACTCTCTCCGTCTGCGCTTCTCCTCGGTGGCTTCGAATCGCGGAATGCTGTTGGCGATCCTCTTGGCCAGGGCTCGGGCCTTGGGGCCTCCGTCGTTCTTTTCCAGTTTCTCCGCAAGCAGCTTCAGCTCTTCGATGTTACCGGCAACGCTCCACCATGTTCGTGTGTGCCCTGCGGGATTGCTCTCCCGGTATACTCGGAAATGCGTGTCGTCGTTTCCCTCGATCAGGTAGTATCTCCGCTTATCGCCGTCGGTTCCCCATGGTTGAACGCTAAGGCCGACATTCAAATCGTCTTCGTGGCGGGTCCTGTAGTTTTTGTTGATCATGGTCTTGACGACCTCGGAGGACGCAAGGGACCAATGAATCAGTGTGCGCAGGAGAGCAAGCTGGAGGTCAGTTACGGATTAGCCTTTCTTTCCCTTCTTCATTTCTGGGGACTTTGAGTGCGGTGAGGAATGGCGTACCCGTTGTACTGGGGTCATGGAGGCAAAGGTGGCACCTCCAGCAAGAGGGTTCTGACCTTCCCACTCCTTTGCCCATTGATTCTTGTGCGTCTGAATAGCTTCTTCGAGGGCGCGTCCATAATGACCGGCTCTGTATTGAGTTCGTGGTTAGCGAGTTTGCACGAAATGTGTTGGGGCTGCTATAGGCGGGGCAATACGCACTTGACGTCCTGCTTGCGGTTAAGCAGAAGGCCAAGCAGCGCGCAGAGAAAGTTTTCGACGCGTTCGCCTGGGATAGTCTCGACCACGTCACGCTCCAACTCTTGGGGTCCGAAATTGGCCAAACTTTTCGGAAACGCTTCGGTGAATCGGGAACGAAACATAACAATGAACTAGAATACCCATGTTAGCAACCGGTGGCGTCACATGCAATGGCACGCGCGACTGTTCGTGCTGTGTCGCCCTTTGAACGCGACAAAACGCGCAATAACGTACAGCAATATCAGGGTTGTCGGCTAGAACGTATTCATGAGGAGGGGAAGGCTCTCTCTTGCGTCGCGGTGGCGTTGTCTCCCTGGGTGGATTCAAGGCCGGGTTTTTGTCGACTTTGTGGAAGAATTTCAAGATGCCTTGATGGCGTTCCACCTGGATGTCGGCTTCATCATCGGTCGGAGGCGCCGATAGCGATGAGATGGACGAAAGATCGGAGGAGTCGTCGTCTGTCATGATGTGCGGTGGTGGTCGATGGCACTTCGTTTGCTCGTTGCGAGTTGCGGTGCTGAGGTTGAAGAACGAACAAGGGTGCTTGCAAGAGAAAGTGGGTGCAGCAGTGAGGAGCAATGTTATAAGAGATCGGCCGCAATAAATTACGTACCGGGCCGCCAGCAAGAGTCCCAGGGCTCCCAGCCTAAGCTCACAGGAAGAGAACTGCACAAGGCGCCTGCTTGATAGGCACATTCACCAACGAATCCAAGGCGAAAAGCCGTCTTTCTTCTATCTAGCGCCGGAGCCAGGTTTGTCAGGTCCAACAAGCCGCTTGTTATCATGACAAAGTTCCATCCAACCGCACAATCCATTGCCTCCCCTTGGATTTCTGCCCGTCTGCCATCCCATCCGTAGCCCAGAGCCCAGAGCTCAAGCATTCCGTCGATGCCATAACACGATTCCCAGGTAGCGCTCCTGTGTATCGGAGAAAGCCCGCATGACTCGCTTAAGGCAAGCCCTCGTCAAATGTTCAAGTACCCAAAAAGGGGCCGAGGTGCATGGCTGGTGATGCCATATGCTAGCTGTCACTATTCATAACGGTTGTAGAGGCGGCGGTTAGGGAATATGGGTGTTTCGCCGGGGCGTTGGTGTTATGAAGCAGAGTGATGGGGAATTTGTTGTCGGGCCCCATGTTTTCCCCAAAAATATTTTTGAGGGCGAGCCCCAAGGGTCGACGTGTGATCACAACGGGGACTGAGATCCCCTCGCCCTCGATATTTCCCATCTGGTGTGTGGCATGTCTTAAGTATCAAGACGCGAGTGGAGGGTTTGTAAAGAGACGCAGGGAGCGAATGAAGGGAGTAAGCCAAGCGCCGCTTTTCCCTGGCCTAGACACGGCATATAGACGCGATCCTAGCAGGGACCCTCTGATGCGATAGCCGTGCCTCCATCTCCATCGCCAAAACAAGTGGTGCAACAACAACTCGAGCCTTGAAGCTATTCGCATTCCGGCCCTCGTTGTCCACAACCAAAAACAAGATGACGTATCGCGTGTGCGGAGGCCACATTTCATGCGCCTGTAAGGAGTTTCGAGACCTACCAGCAAAATGCAATGTCCCCAACAATGACAATGTCTTGGGATTATGACGGAATGAGCACAAAGCATCCGCCCAACCTCGACTCGCACTTGCGAGATCCTTTGGCGGTGAGCGAAAGGAGGTGAGGTTGGCGAAAGTTCAACGACGCTGCTCCTGCCTCCTAGGTCGGGAGGGCCTACATCCACTGCATCGGTCGCTTGAACGATTTGAGTTCCCAAAACCCAAGGTCTTGCAGCGAAACGGTCCACATAGCAGAACCACGGGCCTGGAGAACTCTAAAATCGCAGCACAAAAGCCGCGATCACGATGAGTGGTTCATCCGACGGCTGATAGTACAACGCAACTCATGGAATCAGTTGATCGCACCTATCCAAATGTTAGAGCACGTTCAGGATGGAAATGGAAAGGCAAAAAGATGAATTTATCGTACTTAACTAGGAGCATGCATTTCTTTGTTTGGTCGCTCCTGCGTTGAAAGTCATCGTGGCTGGCATCACTGCAGCGTCCAAGTGTTAATCCGACGAGAGTTGTGAAGTTGGGGGGATGACGATAGGAGGTGGGCGGCGTTCCTGCTTTTGGCGTGACCCAAACGGCCGCGTACCGTGTGACTTTGGAAGACGCTGCACTGTTCGTCGCATTGCCGCGCTGCGAGATGCCATGCGATTTGCGAACAGCATCATCAGACACCAAACAGTAGACAGAATCTTGAGATCTAATACAAAGATAGGAGCTCAGACAAGTTCCAAGTTGTTACGAAGCCCCATGCGACACTATTTGTAAACGCTTTTAGATATTTTGATTTGAAGGGAGCGTCCAGTCACGGTCGCTTGCAGGGTCTGGTTGCGTCTCCACGTGACGCAATTAAGCAATTAGACGGGGCGCAAGCCACAGGTCCCTTACTGTCAGCCACACCAACTCCCCGCGTTAGGGCAGCTCGGATAGCCGCACAGGCCTAGTGTGTGGCTTGTTTTCGCGCAAGTCCACACAAGAATTTGGAAAAATATCGTCTTGCACTGACTTCGGGAGCTTTTTACGAAGCGCAACTCAACCTTCAACTTACCGAAACCCGGCCTTTACTTTCAGTCATTTGAGGTAGGAGGGACAAAATGGGTCGCGTCGTAAGTAAATCCCGATATCTTCATTATCCAGCTGTTCTCTCGAAACGATCGCGACGAAATTTCCAATCTCGAAAACCGACGACGACAATGGGGGGGAAACCGACAATTGCACAAATTCGGCGCCCAGGACGGCAACGGGGCGATTTGGAGATTTGGAAGTGATCGAATCGAGAGGATATTTGGCATTCAACGGCACATGGCCACACATGGCGGAGAAAGGACTCGGAGAACGAAGCGGCAGTGATGGCGATGCTGACCATGCATCTTCTACCCTCAGATTCGCAACCAACGTAAGGGCCGCGGTTCCATCTTCACCGCCAACACCCGGTTGAACAAGGCCCCGGCTAAGTTCAGATCTCTCGACTATGCCGAGCGCCACGGCTACATCCGTGGTATTGTGAAGGAGATCATCCACGACCCCGGTCGTGGTGCTCCTCTCGCCCGTGTTGTCTTCAACTCCCCCTACAAGTTCAAGAAGCAGCACGAGACCTTCATCGCCAACGAGGGCATGTACACCGGCCAGTTCATCTACGCCGGCAAGAACGCTGCTCTCACCGTCGGCAACATCCTCCCCCTCGCCTCCGTCCCTGAGGGTACCGTTGTCTCCAACGTCGAGGAGAAGGTTGGTGACCGTGGTGCTATCGGCCGTACCTCCGGTAACTACGTCACCGTTGTTGGCCACAACCCCGAGGAGGGCAAGACCCGCATCAAGCTCCCCTCCGGTGCCAAGAAGGTTGTCTCCAGCAGCGCTCGTGGCATGATTGGTATCGTCGCCGGTGGTGGCCGTACCGACAAGCCCCTTCTTAGTACGTTTCTCCCGGTATCCGTGGTTCTCCAAAAAGAGCGGAAGTGCTGACCAATTCTACAGAGGCTTCTCGTGCCAAGCACAAGTTCGCTGTCAAGCGCAACAGCTGGCCCAAGACTCGTGGTGTTGCCATGAACCCCGTCGACCATCCTCACGGTGGTGTAAGTTTTACAGGTATCCAGAACTTTGATGATCGCGAGCTGACATGGTGCTACAGGGTAACCACCAACATATTGGTAAGGCTTCTACCATCTCCAGGTACGCTGCCCAGGGTCAGAAGGCGGGTCTCATTGCCGCCAGGAGAACTGGTCTCCTCCGCGGTACCCAGAAGACCAAGGAGTAAAGCGATTTCTTGTTTGTCATCTGGGCTGGGGTTTCTGGGATTGCATTGGTCTTTGCTGCTTTGTAGTTACGGTACTGCGAAGGCGGCTGGGAGACTTCCTCTTTCTGCAAGCATCTTGGGACGTACCGGAATAAAAATGATTCCCACACAAAGCAGCAAGACGAGTGCCAGATGCGAGCGGTGTTCTCTCATATGGTGGGCGAACATGACCCGAAGAGTTCAGGTCACGTCAATCACATGAAGAAAACTCGGAAGGGCATGATAACTATCATCCTAGGCAAATTGATGAGCGGACATGATCGTTTTTCTTCGGTCAAGAGGAAGCAAGTTACAGCTACTGGTCTACACGTTGTGACAAGACTATGTATGATGGGTAATGCGAAAAGGAGAGAAGACCATGCGGCATCTGATGCTCTTGATGCTAGCAGGGAGAAAACATGATACCCAATTGCTCTACGCTGCTGTGTACGTACTGGCACCTGACGTCAAATGATGGAGACAGGGGACCGTTTGCTTGGGTGCTCCTTTGACATACTAGCAGCTACTAAATGTACTTCCATGTGCATTGCACAACAGCAATACTCGCCCAGTTCTAACGTGGTGCCTTGTCGTGCAATCTCCTCCGCGCGGTATCACCAACTGAGGTCCAAAATGTTCAAGACGCTATCGATAACTCGGCCGAAACGTATCATCACCGGCAATCTTGAGTCCCTCATCAGTGTCTCATTTGCTGTTGGAGCTCGCCGTTGTGGTCGGCCCAGTCCTGATGGGGCAGCTCGGAGTTTCTACTCCACCGCCCCAGTGAATCCAACCCCTACGGCGAATTCCACCTCGAACCCCTTGCGCGGTTGCTACCCCGCCGTGGGTTGCTTCTCGTTGTCAGCTTCGAATATTATCCCAGTCCACCACTCTTTCCACACAACAACACCAAGTCGCTTCAGCATTCGTAGCAACTCGTTAAGCAAGATGGCCGCCACCAAGGACTACAGACTTCTCTGCCTCGAGAACCCCCTTCTCGGTGAGTCCTTCCCTTCCATACCCTTTTTGTTTTCTTTGCGCCTAGATTGGCGCCTGTCAATTTTCTATGCAGTTCGGGCGCTTTTCCATATTCCCGATTCGCCCCGCAACACCATGGCGCAACCCTTCGTCCTTCCTCGCTCGCAAAATCTGCATGATGCAAGTAAGCTGTAGCTAAAAACCGCATCTCAGACATCCAGGCCTTTGGCGATGAGGCTCTCCTCGAGAAGTACGGCCTTAAGGCCAACGACGCCATCCTTGCCGAGGAGAAGCATCAGGGCCTCTTCGAGGACCTCCTCCAGAACTACGATGCTAAGCTGATCGCCGGTGGTGCTGCCCAGAACACCGCCCGCGGTGCTCAGTACCTCCTCCCTCCCAACAGCGTCGTCTACCTCGGCGGTGTTGGTGACGACAAGTACGCCGCCATCCTCCACGATGCTGTCAAGCAGGCTGGTCTCCGCGTCGAGTACCGTGTCGACCCCAAGATCAACACCGGCCGTTGCGGTGTTGTCATTACTGGCCACAACCGCTCCATGTGCACTGAGCTCGGTGCCGCCAACCACTACGACCTTGAGCACTTGAAGAAGCCCGAGGTCTGGTCCCTCGTCGAGAACGCTGAGGTCTACTATGTCGGTGGCTACCACTTCACCGTCTGCCCTCCCGCCATCATGGAGCTCGCCAAGCAGGCTGCCAGCGGCAACAAGCCCTTCATCCTCTCCCTCTCCGCTCCCTTCATCTGCCAGTTCTTCAAGGAGCCCCTTGATGCCTCTGCTCCCTACTGGGACTACGTGATCGGCAACGAGGGCGAGGCCGCCGCCTACGCCGAGTCCCACGGCCTCAACACCACCGATGTCAAGGAGATTGCCAAGGCTCTGGCCAACCTCCCCAAGGAGAACACCCAGCGCAAGCGCGTTGCCATCATCACCCAGGGCACCGAGCCTACCGTCGTTGCCGTACAGGGCGAGGATGAGGTCAAGGAGTTCCCCGTCCACTCCATCGACCCCGCCAAGATCAACGACACCAACGGTGCCGGTGACGCCTTTGCTGGTGGCTTCGCTGCCGGTGTCGTCGAGGGCAAGTCTATCGAGGAGTCCATTCACATGGGCCAGTGGCTCGCTAAGCTCTCCATCCAGGAGCTTGGTCCTTCGTAAGTTTCCACAACTCTCTTCTCTTGCAATGGTTTTCATTCCGGATTCACCGACTAACAACTTATGCAACAGCTACCCCTTCCCCAAGCAGGCTTACCCCGGCCACAACTAAATCTAGGAGACCAGTTTTAGTTAGCAGGGCTTGAGGTGAAGAAGAAGTAGAAGAGTTGTTTGTAGTAGAGCATTCTTGTTGTTTAGTCGCAATGGGAGAAGGGGCGTTGGTTATAAGGTATCCAGGAGGCATTTAACATTAGGCTTGGGGTACTTTACTACATACACATGGTTCAAAATTTGGCATAGGGTCAAAAAGTCATCTACATCACAAAATGGGTTTCAACAACGGCACAATATACCACGGGGTTTTACGGCATCAACATCATTATTTCTACTTCCGCTAGAGTTTTTGATTGCAACAGTAGTGTGAAGAAAGCTGGTATGAGGAAGTGCGAGAAGCTGGAATGACTGTGAGTGAGTTGGGTCCTGACAGCGGACCTGGTTGACTGATATTAAAGATCTCGGCTCTCCTCCCTGTTCCTTCTCATGTAATACCACTTTGGCCATCCATAGAGGCGACGATGTTCTTGAATCGTCTATATTCCTGGACTCACAGGTGGTATTTAAAAATCGTCGTTCAGATGGGTTTTGCGTTGGCCGAGGGGGTTCATACCGTTCCTCCTTCAAACTCCACTGTTTTTTGGCTTGAATAAGCTCAACCTTTACACGAGTGATTCCCCCAGAATGTACTTTTTGTTACGAAGGGGCATGCTAAATGAAATTCATCGTCCCGCCTTTTCTATCGCCTTGACCATGTTTCCACTGACAAGAGGTTCTGCCAACCTAACCTACTCAACTCGGATAACCTTCAAGTTTCCGGCTCTACACGACAAGAGAGGCGGGAGGTCTTCCCTCAACCACGTACCCATGCATATAGTAACCTACCCATCTTTTCCCTCGTTGTCGTAAAGTCTATTACTACTTCTGTCTTACCCAACTCATGGGGCCGGTGATAGCAGTTCATCTTCCTCAATGGATGAGGATCTTTCACCTCTCCTTTCCGGTCTGACCATCCATGGAGAAGAACATGCGACTAAGCCCCTTCCCTGAACGGCTTTTTTTTTTTTTTTTTTTTTTTTTTTTTTTTTTTTTTTTTAGTTACAAACACANTTTTTTTTTTTTTTTTTTTTTTTTTTTTTTTTTTTTTTTTTTTTTTCCAAGGACAGCAACAAGCAGTGAGGGACGACCGAGCAATTCGACTGCTCGCTCTTTCTTTCCCATTGCTCTCTATCCGCTCCTTCTTGTATACACTCCGGCCGCCAGTCTTGGGAATGAGCGACCTTAAATCGTGACTTCCCAGTTTCTGCGAAATGTTTGGTTCCAGTACCATGGCCCTGTCCTTGACGGTGACACAATCTGATCTTGACCGGGAAGAGACTGTTGGGCTGACCACTCGGTGTTGACTTTCTCCTCGGAAATCCACATCTGAACGTCCTTGATTATTACACGCCCTTCATGATCTTTGGCGATCTTCCTTGTCTTTTTCTTCCTGTTGGCTTGTAGGTTGTTTGGGCTTGAAGGGCGGTAATGGCGGCTTTGAGCTTGGTTTTATTTTTGTCTGGGCACTGATCAAGCTTGACTTCAGAAGTCATCTATTCATCTACGAGAACGGAACATCAGAGTCAGAACATCTCAGTGTACACATGTCCCGACCAGATAGGCGTATGATAACTAGCAATTAGACATCTCAGAGATACGGTGTATTGTAATATGCTTTGATTTTTCTCGTTAAAGTTATGGTTTAAAAGTCAAGGGATGAAGCTCGCGTATGTCAATCTGGTAAAACTCAAATTCAGCTTTTGGTTGTGTTGTTTCTTGCAATCTTGTCTTCTTCCTCCTCATCTTCATTCCTCTGGGCAGACTTCCAGATTTGATGCTCCCATTTCCTCTTTTGCTCTTTTGCTCATTTCCTCGTTTTCTCTGAGAGCACAGAAACCCAATCGCTTCTTGGCTGTTGTTTCGCTTCTCCGCCACGTGCCTCTTAACCTTTTACCTCCTTCCAAAAAATTCCCTTTCATACTTGGGTTAATGATGATACGCTGGATCCCGTCACTCAAAAGAGGCGAGACGAAAGCAACAAGAACCTACACACTTGCCTCCAGTAAGTGACTGGGCCAAGGGACGGTTCAGGTCGAAAAGACCAAACGCGCAAATAGTGGAATGAATCCAAGACGCATGCGCGGTACGCACTAGTAAAGGAAGCACGAGGCTGTGCGAAGCAGAATAACTCAGTGGGTGAGTGAGCATCTTGCTGACTGAGTTTTGCAGACTCCTTGTCAAGCGCGTTCCGTCTTGTGTTCTCTATGCCTCATCATCCTTTCCAGATTCCTAAAGAAGGGACAGCGCAGACGTGCAGACAATCGACAGCCAAGGTATTGACGACAGCCAGAATGACTGAAGTCTCCATCATGGTATGGCAAGAAACCATCGCAAATGTTCTTATCCCATCTCGCCATCTGTTGCCCCCAATACAAGATCGGGTTCTGCGAATCATCGCTTAGCAAGTCATCGTGAACGTGTTGCCGCAAACCGTTGTCGTATCGACGTTCACTACCAGCAATGTTGTGGATTCCGGACCAGACTAAGCAGACGAGTTCTTAACGCAGATTTGTAGGCGAGAGGCACGGCCGACCATTGAACTGTTGTTGCCATCACTGAAGAGTACCAGTATGGTAAAAGCCAGTGTTTGTGTTTTGACGTGTGATCAGCGTCGACATTCAACGCTTCGGGAAGCCAGGTGGGGGCTGGGGCCTTCCGCCAGCTCCGAAGCCCGGAGGTGCGGCAGCAAAGGCAGCTGAGGTGCGCCCGTAGTCATTAGCCCAAGCATTCATAAGAGCTTGCCTGTTGTACTCCTCAACCTGAGAAGTGGCATATGCGCCTGCGTTTGACTGGTTGAAGGCATTTTGCTGTGCGGTCCTAGTAGCCATGCCACTCTGTCCGAAGCCGTTGACCGCATCAAACTGTCCTCCATTTCCATATGCGCCACTGGGGCTCGAGTTTCTATGAAGAGGGCCAAAGCCCGGGGGGATTCTACCAACAAGACCGGCTGACTTGGGTTGTGATGACACGCTGGGGTTGCGATTGGGAATAGCCTCCCAGTGGGACTTTGCTGGCAAGCCCCAAGGGCTATTCACCGGAGGCAGGCTAGAAGTCGCACCCGAGAAGGTCATGGAGGAGAAGGGGGAGTTGGGCATGTCACCCCACAACCCAGAGGGGTTGCCGACCGTAGGATTCCAACCGGAACCAGCCTGGCCGACACTGGACCGTTGCCTCGAATGCGAAGCTGATGTCTGTCCCAGCTCCGGCCATACGCCGCGGGGAGAAGCAGCCTGATGCTTTGCGGAAGTGGACGGGATAAGGCTGGCCAGCTGGTTGGCCAGTTGCTGCTCAACAGTGCTGGGACCAGTGGTGATCGAGGATCCTGACGGCATTGCGGTGTTGCTCATGCTCTTGGAATGCAGATACGGCGATCCGTGTCCTCCCCAAGGACCGGGAGTACCACGACCCACGGAAGACCTCGGGACGTCGTTATCGGCAGCCCCAGGAGTGTAGAAATAGTTCCAGGGCAATTGCTGGAATCCTCTGGCAGTAGCTGATCCTGGGGCCGACCCCGAAGCGGAACCTTGCCCTGAACCAGAGCCCGGGCTAGGAGATCCGAAAGCATTGCGAAGCTCGTTGGCGGTGACAGAACCAATTCCGTACGAAGTCTCGTCTTGTCCATGGCTGCTCGGCTTCCGAGAATGGCCGGTCGTATCTGGGGGAGCAAGGAAATCGCTCAAGAGCTGGTACATTTGGGCGTCGATGGAGTACTCGGAGTTCGAAGCGGCTTGGGATGCCTTCGGTGCTCGAGAAGCCGAAGGCTGGCTCACGGGAGGCTGAATCTCCTTGGGATCTCTGTAGAAATCCCGATCTTCAGCAAACTCGTCCAGACTGTCCAGAGCAACCTCCTCAATAGGTGCCGTGACAGGAGCGGTGACTGGGGCAGCCACGGGGGCCGTAACAGGGGCCGCAACCGGAGCGTTCACAGGAACCTGCTCAACTATGGGAGACGGGATGTGCTCCGTAGCCGGAATTCCGATCTCGGAGGCATGTCGCTGTTCGACTTCGGGTTGCGCAACGGGCTGCTGTTTTCCGCCCTCTGCATACGCGAACTTGGTGACCTCACGCGAGTCCTCCATAAGTTTGCAGACCATGAGAGGAAAAGCCGAACGTTCAGCAAGATCGATTGCACAGAAGAGGACATCGAAGATGCGAGTGAACGCAATGTCGTCTTCGGTAAAGCTGGCATCTTTGACGTCTTCGGCCCTGGGCTTCGGCTTGCAAGTGGTAGGATCGTAAGACAGTTGACAGCCGTCATGGAGGTCCGGTCCGTTCAAACACTTGATACCAATGGTTTCCTCGTCCTCGGGGAACTGGTAGGGCACGATAGACTTGAGGTTGGTATCGCTCAGCCACAGCTCGAACAGAACGGTGAGAGCGCGGGCGAGAGCCTTGCACATGTTTCCGTAAAGGGGCTCCAGGTAGGCTTGGAAGTCCACGATGTCCTTGCTGTAGGAGCATAGCCAGGTCATATACACACGCAAAAGGGGCAGCGTGCGCTGGAAGGTGGCAGTATATCTGCTGGCCGTATCCGCTTTCTTTGCGGAGGCAGCACCAGGGGCAGCCGGACGCCGAAGGATATCTTGAACCTCCTCGTGGAGGATGCGGGAGATCGTATGGATGACACGAACGTTCTGCAACAGGATAAATTGGCAGGACAAAGATTTCTCGGCGGTCCAGCCCGCTACGCAGCTATGTCAGCATCCAGGCATGTAACAGTTACCGAGATATAGCTTACCTTCAACGTTTTTCTTTCCGACGACGTAAGCCGTGATGTTGATAAGAACCATCTTAAGAAGAACCTTGGTGACGTCGGCTTGGTTGCTCTTCGTCAAAGCCAAGGCCAAGCGAGTGTCAACCTCGGCTTCGAGTTCCTTACGCTCGTTGAACTCCTCGCCCTTTGAGTAAAAGGCATGGAGCTTGACGAACCAAGAAATCATAGCATCATCACTACCCTTGGCCGCGGCAGCAGCTTTCCGCTTCCGGAGTGTTTTGAACTCAGTTTCGAGGTTAGCCGGGGCATTTGGATGCGGTTTGTCACATGCGATGGCGCGGTAGAAGTGATAGACAACTTCGAGATGGTTCTCGAGGGTGGCATAAATGTGTCCACTCTGGTGATGGGCAAATCCAGACTCTGGCATGAGGTCGTTGGCCATTGAGTAGTAGGCCAGGGCGGTATCGAAGCGGCGGTCCTTGGAGCGGATGAGGGTACGATATCTGGCCAAGTCGCCCATATAGACTAGGGTTCTGTGGCAGGACGCGGTGACAAGCCCTTCAAGATTCGCGGCGGCCGCGTCAACCCGGTCTTCTTCCGGCACTGACATGTCCTCAAGATCGGCCATGCGTGCAATCCGCTTCAGTTCCTTCATGTTGTAGCGAGCACACACACGCTGGAGGTAGCCCTTGTAGAAATACTGGGTCGTCTTGAGGAAGGCCAGGTAGAGCTTCTCTATGCTGCGCTTGTGGACCGCTTGACCAGATCCCTGGATTTTGCCGATGGCGTTTCGGTAGGCATTCGTGACCATGCTGTGGGTGCTCCAGAGGGTCTGCTCGACGTCCAGTTCGCTCGCCGCGCGAATATCGGTCCAGATGATGCTAACGCAATGGAGACGGTAGCTAGCAGCGTATTAGTCAAACGTGAAGTCTTTGTTGGACAAGGACAGCTCCCACTTTTCCATTAGCTTCTCAATCTTTTGGAAGCGAGCCTCCTCGTTCGAACCCGGTCCGCCATGTTGGATGCTTTGGGTTTCCTTGTGAATTGCGGCTCGGAGCTTCTGGGCTGCCCTACGATACCAACTAGGTTAGCAACAGTCCCTTTGGGGCAAAATCCGACCAGCAAAAAGATTCAACATCTAGCCAGCCATTATTCCAGGTTCAAAGATCACTCACTTCCATGCCTCCTCGGCCGGTGGGATTGCACCTGTGGTTGCCATGATGCCGGGTCGGGCGCAGTCGACGAGCAGTCGATGTCACCCGCCACGGATAAAGTTGTTGTGCGGAGAAGAAAAGGCGAGGCGACGACAAATCGATGGCCGTCCGTCTGGAGGGGTGAATGGAGTCTTTATGTATGGTGGTGGGGGTTGGCGCCCGAGCAGAGGTATGTATGTATGCGTAGAGTTCGGCGTGTCGTAGTCGGAGGGACACCGGACCAAGTATTATGTGCAGATTCCGGACAATTGAGCGTCAAGCTCTAAGCCTGGACAAACCGAGATGGGGGCGGTTGTACTGCAAGTGCTCCATCACTCGTTCAGAGGTTCTCTTCGGCGGATGTGCGCAGGAGGGCGCTGCGTCTTGCGGGCTGCAGGTCGACGACGGTCCGGCGATGTTGAGCACATTGGAAGGCGGGACAAAAAATTGTATGACTAGAACGGCGAGGCGAGACCCGTATCGCAGCAATCGGAGACGAGTACGCGGCGGGCGTAGTGGTGGTTGTTGAGAGGAATCCTATGCCGATCCGGTGACGCGCGCAAGGCGGAACCCCCAAAACAAGGATCGGGTCTCAGTAAAAAAAAAAGTTGGGTCGGATAGAGATGCAAAAGATGATGAAGGGATTCACGCGCGCAATCATGTGTGTGGTCCGTCCTCTCTGCCGCTCGCCCAAGAGTTGGGTCCCCGGGCCTTTGACGTTGGACTGTGCTGCGAGTGGAAGGCCGATGTACAAAGCCCCTCCTGGAGAAGCACCATCGCTCTAGCGGCCCAATCAGCGGAGATCGCCCGGATGAAACACGCTGGGGGCCGAGTCGTTAGCTGGGCTGGTGAAGGTTTCCAGCACCAACGGCGCCCTAGCACGCTAACAATATCCCAAAGGGCGGTTGGCCCGTGCACATTAGTTCTCATCATCTGTCGACATCAGATTCCACTTCAACGACATTTGAAATTGCGCCAACTTACAAACAACCATATGCGAACGGATTACGTACATATCACTAGTGATAAAAAGGGCTAAACCGGATAAAATATCGAAGTTGTCACCTTCAAGGAGTAGAATTGGTTAGAAAAACCATTAGTGTCGAATCATTCCACGACAATGTTACCGGTCTGATTCACCACAACCAACCTCACTATCAAAGCCACACAACAAAGGGTAAGGGTAGCAAGTGGTATACCCAGCCCATAACCAACAGAGCTTGGGTACAACTACCATCGCAAACCTAGTCCATCAACGCACTCAAAGAACACCAAAAAGGCACAAACATGAAGCGGTCACGCGAACCCGAGGAGGACCCTCTGCCCCAACAACAAACAGCGACAACGACAAGCTCTCCTTATCCAGACCAACAGCACTTGGGTGATACCACTGGGACAGCGACGAGCCGATCTACCAGCGCCGATGTCTCCGGGTCACCACCCGCTGCAAAGATCGCTGAGCTAGATCCCACCGAAAGCCTCAGCCAAGGCGGGATCCAGATGAAATGTTCGCTGCCGCCACACAAGGACACACTGGTGTTTTCGACATACTCCGAGTACGAATCCCACTACAACAGCACCCACACGAACCGATGTCTCGAGTGCCGTAAGAACTTCCCCTCGGCTCATCTGCTCGGGCTGCACATCGAGGAAAACCATGACTCCTTCATGGCGGTGAAAAGAGACAGAGGTGAACACACAGTACGTCTTGCCCTCCAAGCTCTCCTCTTCTTGTCTTGTTCCCCCTTGGTCCTGCATGTCTTTCGTCTCACCGGTTTCTCCAAGACTGGGCAACGGCGAGTCAAGGTTGTCAAGCTGCCCACTAACGAACGTTCCAGTACTCCTGCTTCGTGGAAGGCTGTGATAGGAAATGCATGACGCCCCAAAAGCGACGGATGCATCTCATCGATAAGCACATGTATCCCAAGAATTTCTTCTTCGCGGTGACCCTGCACGGTACCGACGGGCGGCAATCGATGCTGTTGGATGAGCGACGGCAGAACCAGAAACCGGGCAACAGGCCACCGACAGCGGCAACAAAGGCTGGCTCTTCCAAACCTAAGCCCACCTCCAAGTCAAAGCCTCCCTCAGAAACGAAGCAGGAGCAGATGGAAGTGGATCAGCCTGAGCCTACTCCAACATCGACGAAACCCGATGCTGAGATGACTGACCAACCGCATGAGGAGGCCGTTAAGGAGGAGGCCATTAAGGAGCCGGCTGACGTGGATATGGGTGACTTGGTAGGCAAGATGTCTGCATTGCAGTTCGTGCCCTCCAGCGTAAGATTTGGTCGTGGAGGACGGAAGACTGGATTCGCCAGAGGGTGATAACAGAGGAAGTGCAAAAACGAGGAGCCGTTATGCTTGAGCAAGCGAATTCCATCAGTCTTGAGTAATTGAAGCATAATATTGCACATCCAAAACGGAAACATACTGGTTTAATCCTCACATTCCATGACATCAAGACAGAACGTGTTCGTGGGTTTGTTAAATCTGCTCCCTAAACAGTAAGCATCAAGCATAGCTATGCAAAGGAGAAAGTATCTTCTCTTACCCTCTCCCCCTTAACGCCTCTATCCCGCCTCCCGATGCGTGCTCCAAAAAAAGAGATATTGCTGGTATCATTATAGCGGCGCTGAACGGCCGCTCGCCGGCTCCCGCTTCCCGTCGTTTTCTCCATCACATCCCAGCCTTGAGAAACGTTGTTTGTCCCCCCTTCCTTCTTCAATTTCTTGACCCCAACCTCCTTCTCCTCCTCTTAATCACCAGTAGCACATCCTCTGCACCCACAGCTCACGCACTGGACATCCTGGCCCTCCTTCAGCTCGGCCTTGGGCACGCGGCAGATGCACGTCGAGTTGAAGTTGTTCTCCTTGGTCTGGATGCAGCGCAGGCAGCAGAGCTTCTCGTAGCCGTTCTTCTTCCACTTGGCGATCAGCATCGCGTCCGCGTACCCGTTCTTGAGCAGCCACTCGTACAGCTGCTTGCTGATGGCTTCTTTTTCGTAGTAGAGCTCGTAGATGTACCGGCTCCGCTGGTGCGAGATCTGGAAGATGGGCCATTTGGCCTGGTGCTTGGGGATGTTGTCCGTCGGCGTGTTCTGCGCGTCCTTCATCTTGTTGGCGAAGATGAGCAGGTCCTCCTCGATGTCGGCGAAGCCCTCCGGGGGCGGCTTGCGCTTCGAGGCGGGGCGGATGGCGGGCATTTTGAGGTCGTCGCTGGTTCGAGGTTTCAAGGTTTCGTAAGCAGCGCTAGATGATAGGTGATTTGTGTTGCGCTGGCGTAGATGTTTGAAAAAAAAATACTCTCGGGCTTTGTGGTGATATTGTAATTGTTTGTTTGGAAGATGGAGAACTTCAATGTAATGAGCTGACCAGAGGGAGTGCTCGCTGTGATCCGCGCAAATGGACTGCCTCAAAATTGCCTGCCAGAAATGTCTTGGGACTGTGGCGCCAACGTCATTGGCCTCTCGTGATCGGGATTGTGGCTAGTGCTACCAGCGCCCGCACTCTGGGTGTACTTGTAAGAGCGACTGTGGCTTAGCTGGATGCTACCTCGAACCGACTGCTGAAGCTACAAGCCCGTCATTGCGAACGACGACCGACCTTGGCGAACGGCGACAACCTCCAAAGGTCTTCGAGTCGCGAATTGGCCCAAAATGCCTATCACACCTACCAAGTACGCCATCACCACCAGGCAGTGTAAGTGCCACTAGCTTCCAAGCTGAACGAGCAAGTCTGACGGACAATTGTAGCGGCGAACTGGGACGACGCCAAGCGGAGGGTCTTCGCCCTTTATCGACGATGGCTCCGGTCGGTACGTTACGAACGAATAGGGAAACGAGCGATGCCAGCTTTCGACGACGGACACGTTCGATATCGACCGATATAATGGGAGGAGTGCGACCAACCCGACCCAAGATTCGCTAACGAGGATATCGCATACAACAGACACCCGAGATGCAGTCCATGTACTCGCTACCCCTCCCCATTTCGGTCATTCGCACCCGCATCAGGCAGGAATTCGAGCGCAACCGCTTCGTTAACAAGTTGCCCGTGGTGGATGTTCTGCTCACAAAGGGCCATGCCGACTATCAAGTAAGGCTCCACTTCATCGTCACTATCCACATGGACATGAATCAGGGGATCCCTAGGAACGGGCACAGCAGTGGGGTCATGCCCAAAATCTGGAGAACCCCCAAAGAGAAGGGGGAAAGTGTTCCAGACAAGGGGTCCAAAGGGAATATCAAAGCGCTGGCGCATGTTGTGCGCCGCGGCGATTCGGAGTGATTGTTATGGTACCTTGACGCTGACTCTCCATGCGTCTATCAGGAAACCATGAACTTCTGGCGCCAGACGACTCACATGATGTCGTACTTCAACGAGGAGAGCTTCCGTGGAGCCAAGAGACTTCCGTCCAGCTTTATCGATGGCTTCCTGCAGGTAAGAGCCTACATGCAGCCCCTTTTGTCTCTTGGTGATGACCATGTTCCGTTGTGCGGGTAGCTCACAGTACTCTTCTCTCATTTTAGGGTCGCAACTAAGAAGAGTAATAAAGAAGGGTATCAGTGTCAGCCTTCCCTCTAGAGCCTATGTATATAACGCAAGCCAGAGAAACATCCATGGACGCAGCCGCTTGTCCTTTTATCTTCCCCCCTCTTTTGATATCCACTCACAGCAAATCCTTCTCTGTCTGTCTCTTTTGTTTTCCCCCTGTGGATTACTACTCCCAAGCCAAGCCCAAAAACGCCATTACCCATGCTGGTGAAAGTTCACGATAAATGAAAAAGGTAGAAAAAGGAAGTTATGCGGACGCAGCGGCCTTCTTCTCAGTGAAGTCCTTGCGAGCCTCGAGGACCTTATCCGATACGACGTCGCAGAGATCCTGAATATCGCGCAGGCCCTTGCGGAGCGCATCGACGGCAGTTGTGCCCTCTGCATGTTGCTGTTAGTTCAAATATCTATGGACCTCAACTCAGTGGTATGACGAGGAAAGATCACGCACCATACGTCTGAATTCTGACGTTCATCTTGGCCTCGGAGGGATGGGGAATGGCGTAAGCGCAGAATTCAACATCAGGGCTATCAATATGATGTTAGCACACACTCATAGCTCAGCTCATTAAGATGAGACATGTGAAGCTCCCAGCACTCACTTCTTCATGATAACATATCTGAGGGCATTGCCAAGGGTATGGTTCTCCTCAAGGAACTCGAAAGAAGCGGCAGTGGGCGTAGAGCCAGGAAGCTGTGTCAAAGTGTTAGTTTTAAGTCCATATGAATTCGTTATGGGGTTTCACGTACAAGTCTGACTTTGGTACCCTCCCCCTCCTCCTCATACTCCTCCTCTCCCTCATCTCCTTCCTCACCCGCATCGGCCATAGAGACATCATCCTGAGCCTCCGGCTGGTGAGAAGTCGGGGTCTCCTTCATGGTAACCTCCTCGCCATCGTCGCCGAACTTGGTGATCTTGCCCATTTTGACTGTAGTGGTTTTTGGTAATCTGAAGTATCGATAGCTGGAAAATGTCCTGAATAAATGAAGTCGTTGATCAAGTCGTCGTTACTTTGAGTGAGTCAAAAAACACAAGGATGGGTTGAATTCAAATGTCGGCGGGCGCGCGAGTGGTGAACAACAACCTGACTGAGCCTCTATCTCTCTGTTATCGGAGAAATTTTTAGCGTGGAAAGAAAGAGTTCATCCGTCGCCAAGGCTTTGGTAAGGTTCGCCCCCACTAGGAAGATGGAGGCGGCTGAAAGTTAGGCGAACCTGCGGCAGAGTTGCCTGCCGACGGCTATTGGCCTGTCGGGTTGAGTCCCGGAGGATGCTCCACTGAGCTGAGCTGCCCTGACGGGAGCTTTGGCCCAACTCCACTCAGGTTCACCATCCACTTCCCGAACTCTCGACTCCAAACCTTTGACTTCACCCTCAGTTCACCATCTTATCAACTAGCCTTTTTCGAGATCCTATCAGGTTTTTTATGAACTTACTTGTGGGCATCATTCAGTGACCGATTCCCGAGTGCTTCCGGGTACTCCCGGGCAAATTATCAAACCATTGTCTGCACAAACACTACCTCGCCCCGTCTATAACACCCTCGAGTTGCATGCGGAATGTCCGTCAACGGCCGTCGAAGAGTAATTACCAGATAACGACAGGAATTAAAATCAAAAGAGTCCGAATATATCAAGTTATGGTGCAGGGAAAACATATCGACATCATAAAAGGGAAACATTATACGCAGAGAGACGCTCGCGTTTGGCTGGAAGGGAGAATAGGAAACACTTGTCCATGAACTAACGGGATACGAACATCATATTCAAGAGTTGTTGTGTCCAGACGCCAGTGACATATCTGGTCTATTATCCAACTTCTTTCTGGGTGGTCTTACAAGCTTCGGGACTAGTATCAGGCCCCTTACGAGGAACGTTCACATTTCACGAACTTGACCTTGTTCCCACAGTGGTCAGTCCATCGCCAGTAAATCACCGAGTGGGATTTTGAAACAGTCGCCCGGCAGTGTTGTCTGCGCCTCTACCAGCCATAGCTCACAGGTTCTGAGCCCAATGATGGACCTTGAGCCGTGATGCCGTGATATAGCCGTACTTCAGTTCGGAATCAGCCAGTACGGTAATGTACAAGTCCGGGCCGCCTTCCATCCCATCCCTCCGCCCTACCCCTCTACCCCTCTACGCACCATATAAGGTCCGGCACCAGGCCCTAATTCCAGCGCGGGACCAATTGGCCAAATGGCCGAGCGGTTCCGTGTGATGAAAACATTGCCGGTGTGCGCGGTACCCGTGGTACAGTTTTCGTAGGTCGCAGCTGGAGCGTGGTGGTTCGTTCCCCCAAGCCTCCTGGGCGACTGAGCTTTTTGCCATCTTTCACATCTTTGGCTATGGTTCAAAATGCTGTGGGCGCGTTGTCTGCATTTTTCCTTGCCTTTTTACGTGTTTTCGAGCCAAGTTTGCACATTAATTGTTGCCCGAAATGCGGCGGTTCCGATCGCGAGTCGGCACTGCAGCTGGCCATGCGAGCTGGGAGATACTCGTTGGGACTCGAAACGCCTACTGCCCATTCCTTACGGGCATTGTATGTGCTCATCTCGACTGTGTTGATACTTGTTGACTGTGTTGATACTTGTTAGTGTCGAGTGGTGACTGATGAGAGATGGCTCTATCAAAAGAGGGGGGGCCAATATAGAGAGCTAAGCTACCGTTTTAGGAATTAGATATACTCCTAGAAGGCAATTATAAATAGGGATAGTGAATTTGTTGGAAAGAAAACGACGAGCATATCACACCGTGGTCTTTCTGGTCTTCGTGACGTCTCTGTTGCAGATCGACCCAACTTAGAAGCCGATCCTCCTCGTCTTTTTTCTTCTCTTCCATTTGGCATCCATTGCTTGCTCTCTCTGTCCACAGGAGGCTTGAGGTCTCTGGCTCGATGGGCGGTTGGTGTGGTGGGGAGAAGGAGGTAAGATTGTCAGAATGTCAGGAACGGTATACTAAGAGTCTCGAAGGGATCAAACTCGTGGTGGTGTTTACTTGAGACTCTCGAACGCAGGTTTGTTTTCCACAGGGATATGTCAAATCATGTGTTATCCGTCGTTGAGGTCGTTGAGATGCTGCAATAGGCCTTGAACGTAGCTTCACTTGAACTACTGACTCTGTCCAATATATGGTTGTGTTCATGATAATGATCTTCACAAAATGTCTCTCAGTGTGCTTACATTCGGCCAGGAATCATGTTGAATATACTCTAACCAGCAGATCCCACCAATCCCTGATTTGCTTTGGCGTTAGCGTATGCGGATGTAGTGTCTCCTTTATACAGCATATCAACAGCCTAAGATAGCCATCATCACCGTCGTCTCGATCTATTCAAAGCAATGAACCGAAGTTCATCAAACAACAGAAACTCACGGATACTCTCATGTACAGCACACTTACGTATTTCATGCCTTGAAGGGACACAGGACATCACAGTTCTCTCCAACCAGCCCAGGATCATCATGTAAGAACCCGTTCGTTCCCTGGGGAAACAGTGAACAGGTAATTCCGCGGCTCGCCGAGCCGCAGACACGAAGAGATCACGAGCTAGGTAGGGTCTGGTTATGGCGTAGTGTAGTTCTGTCCGACTTAAGATTATGCGGCGAGCCGGGAGTGGGCAGACATTATGGGTAGGGGGTCATTGGTACGTGTTCTGCTTCTGAACGGGTAGTTAAGTTGTCTATTACGTAGGCTGGTCTTCAGAAGCTGGTGGCATATTCACGTTGAGTTTGTGGACTCTGTTGTTAAGTGACGTTATTTCCACTCTCTTCCTATTCTGTGCCGTCTCCGTCCCTCACGTAAAAGTTACGAGAGTTGGTCTTGGAATAGTTCTGGTTTATTCCATCTACCGCAAGAACGAGCTCACTGTCTGTTTCTCGGGATCTTATCCATTCGCAAAACATCCAATTCAAGCTGCCGTCTTCGAACATGCCAACAACTATCCGCCAGAGCCAGAAGACCTAGCAAGTCGAGGGTTTAGTAATCAAGTTTAATGAGGCTCAAGCCTGTGATGCTACCAGTGTCCGCACACCCCCTTGAGTCCTGCAAGATTTCATGTTACCGTTCCGTGCCGCCTCTGCGTCGCGTGTGGTGTTGGGAAGGAGAAAAAGTCTTGTCTGGAATGCTCGTCGGAAATATTAGCATGCAACGCTTATTAGACAATGCCTGGTGATATCACAGAGCATCAAACATTGAAGCCAACACGAAGTAGCAATTAAGCCCCTGGGAGCGGGAAGTTTTGAACAGCCGACAGCCGAATGGGGGTTTTTATATGGATGGGAGGCAATAGTGAACGATAAGTCTCCGAGATCCGAGAAAAATAGAAACGCAAAACGAGCCAGAAATGTTCAAGTGATATGATCCTCGCCATAGCAACGTCATATGTATTTTCTGATCCGAAGAAGAAGGGAATTTTTGTTCTGACTGCCTGACACCGACTGAACGGATGCTGTGCCAGTGGGTTGCATCTTGTGCAGATTTCCTTCTCATCCTCACCACGCGAACCAGTTGATCCAGGCTGGCCAACGTGTTCCAGTGAGCAGAGTTATAAATGGCAACGATTTCCATCAAGGCGAGCTCGAGGAGGTCTGTGGATCCCTGATCCAATTCATTTGTTATAGATTGGCTGGTGTGACCTCGGCCGAGGATAACGGTAATTGTATGGGTCTGCTGTCCAGTCGTTCAACAGACTGCCCAGACCAAGCTAAGGGCTTTGTGACATGGTGGTCGACGGCTTGCTGCACGACATTCATTATCTGATGCACAGACTGTTGCCGGCGTTAATTGTTCCGGGGCCTCGGGGTCGCCAAAGCAGAGATTCCATTGGGCCGATGTTTGTGGCCGTTTCGTACCCTAGTAGCAGCAGGAGGATTTCCGGAGACTGGGATATCCGTTAAGAGTCCTCGAGTTTTGCTGGACGGTAGCGAGAGTAGTGTCTATACTACTCTCGTCGTTCCATGCCCTTCTTCCCTCCTTGAAGCTGATGAAGGCTGTCTCAGATGGAGGAATCAGATGTTATAGATACTCAATGGGAATAGTCTCGCACCGAACATGAACAGCATGAGGGAAAAATGATGGGAAGAACGGACGAGATGACTCTGCTACCGTCTCGACCACGGGCCAAGTATGTATCACGGTAAGAAAAGCCCGGACCAAACAAGACGTTGGACGGGTGAGAATGTGACCCCTCCGCATGGAAGTGCCCGAGATCCACCGAACCGAGCGATCCAGACGTTCGAGATTGAAATTCTTTTGCTGTCACAGAGTGTGAGTTTCGGGCGAGGTGTCCACTTCCAGTATGTACATCTCGTGTCAACGGATTTGTCTCCGCGTGCCTCAAGATATGTACATTATCTTTCTGATCATGGCCTACTCGAGTCTGACTTGATCCAGCCGTGGGGCATATTTGGCCGGGAAGTGGCCCGTGATGAGTCCAGGACGAGTAGATCAAACACTTGATCCCAACCTTCACTTTCAGATGACAACCGGAGAGCTGCCTTCGTGTTCGTCTTGTGGGTTGGGTGATGTTCGGTTCGTTCGATGACACTTTGGGCACAGGACTTGGCCTAGGCGAGCTCGGACCGGATGTTTAGGTGATTGCCCCTCGTCCCCTCCTTGGCCTCCCCTTCTCTTGACAAGTTTCAGGTGAATCGGGGTTGGCTGGTCGGCCAGGCTGCGTTGTGAGAGAAGCAGGCGATGGTGGGGGGAGGATCCAGAACACTGGTCGAGCGTGCCAGAAAAGTGAAGTTCTTTGCAAATCGGCTGCGCGTTGTGGCCAATAGACGAGGACAGCAAATCTAAAACAACCCAAAGATGACCCCTGCAGCCCCCTTTCCCCATCACGCTAGATTTCAACGCGAAAAGGAACGTACCGGGGACTCATCAGTCGTCGAGTATTGACAGCCATTCAACTCATGAATTCGACATGTTTCTGGGGAAGTTGGGGACTGTCAGTGTCATATGGAAGGGCTGTGAGAGCCGCGTGGATCGACACCAGATTATGCGCATATGAAGTTGTAAGGCCGAAGAGCAACACCTTCCAAAGACCCGATGTCCAAAAGGCACAGCTCCTCGTGGCCATCTCAGCAGCCAATGTGTGAGCAAGAGGCCAATGGAGGCGAAACAGCTGCACAGCTAGTGTGCACTTCAGCATGTAAACTGATTGGCCGCCTATTTGACATGCTGTAGAGGTATGAGCCGGCGACCTGCCAGACCTCCCGCCATCGCCTCTGCTGTATGTACAATGCCAAAATATTCCAGGCACGGGTTGGCACTTGGAAGATCTCTGGCCCATGATCCGCGACGACGTTGAACATCAAACGCTGGACCACTGGATCATGGGGGACAAAGATGTGGCCCAACATGGTAGGTACCGGGGCTGGATCCATGTAGCCACAAACCTCATACACGACTTGCATCATCATCGCTGGGTCGTCCCCTTTCATAATCGGCGGGGACCCCTACCTACAGCCCAAACAAAGTGAGGGGAGGGACTAACTTTCCTGTCAACTTGCTGCTCGTTACGTCTGGGCATCGTGTCGGGTACCATCAGAAGAATATAATTTCCTCTCGTCCCTAGTTTCTGGCACCCGTTCCTCGCGCGTTGTCGTAATTCCCTACCTATCCTCTATCACCCCACGTTTTCCCGTTCAGTTGTGACCCTTTTTTTGTTGCTTGCGGCGTGGCGCATCCGGCATCCCCGACGACCGAGCTCCGACAGGCGACAGACGACAGCAAGCAGCACCTTGTCGCGACCGCGCATATTTGGCGTTTACCAAGAGCAATCGACCGGACCAGTTTCCACTTTAGGGTACTGCACAGCGTTTGTTTTCTTCCTCGATAGTCGGCCGAATAGGGGTAATCGAAAGGCGAAAAAAAAGGGGAGAAAAAGTTGTTAATTATCTTCTTTTTCGCAGAGTCGTATATCGGTTGCAAGCCTGTAGGCAGCGACTTCAGCGAATCCATCAAGCGCCCGTTCGTAAAGTCCTGAGGACGACAGCGACAGTTTCCTGTTACGACGGACGAGTCTGCCGAAAAGAGGAAGGTGCCCCAACAAACCCAGGAACACTTCAGCACGCATCAGGCACATTTCGCCGGCACGCATTTGACACTGGCGGCGCACCCACTTCGACTTCTGCCACCACTGCAACCTCTTTACTGCGGGCGGCACCTACCCACTGGTAACCACTGGCAACCACCAGCTGGCAACCACCACCACAAACTGTCCCAAGAGACAAACCATTCAGACACCAGAACCCGAATCCATTTCGAGACATCCGCAGCGAGTCAAGCGGCTGGATCGGTCTTGATTCCCGGGTCAACCCAAGCAAGCAGAAGCATTTGTTCAGGATTCGCACTGTCGTCTCAGCCAGTGTGGAAGCGCCCGGCACTCGGATCAGGTCGTTTGCAGCAGTGTGCAGTGTCCAGTGAGTGACCACAGCATTCAGCAGCAAGATCGAAATATTGAAATACACAAGGTTCAGTTCTGAGGACGCGCAAAGCAGTGACATAGCTTCCGCTCGTCACCCGACAAAATTATAACCCGAGGAATCCTCGCTCCCTCCCTCGGCCCGCCAATCCAAAGGGAATCCATTCGGGGTCTCGTTTGCCGTCTTCCGCCTTCCACTCCAGTCTCCAGTCCCCAGTCCTCACCTCCACCAAGTCCATCTCCTTGCGGTCTCGAACCCGCACCATCAACATCCTCGGGTTTTCTGCATTTTCTGGGTCGCCTCACACACACTAGGGGCCGGAACAACACAGCAGAGAGGGGCCCTGGAGAAAAGGAGTGCCCAAGTGCGTCGAGACGTCAGCCAGCGTCGCGATTGATAGGCCGGCGGCACACCAGCACCAAGTCAGGCCCGGTACCTAACGACTAGTCCGACTATACCTTGTCCCAGGGGGGCTGCTCACCTGCGACCAACCTGTTTGGGACTTGCAGTGGGAGACACACACGTTGCTGCGATCCATCCGACGTCGATTTCCAATCCCAACCCAATAGCAATAATTCCCCAATAATCCCGTCCGCCGCGCTTCAAGGCACAGCTGTTCGCCTCTTTGCAATTCAATTTCCTGCCGACCCAACACCCCCCGGATTTGCAGAGCATTCCCAGGGATATTCAACCACTCATCCCGTTTTCCATCCAGTCGCTCCGTGTCGCTCCAATCTTTTTCTCTTATTCCCCGTCACGCTCTCCCAATTTCCACCACCATCGACAAAGAGTCCAAGTCGACCATGAGCACCGCCATTGCCATGGCCGCGTCTCCGGCTCCCCACGACAGGCCAAACTACGGCTCCGACGTCTCTGCATCTACCGCTGCGTCCGCTTCCACATCGTCGCCCAGCGCGCAACGAACGGCCGCTGTACCACCACCGCCGCCCCCATCCTCTTCGAACCCGAATGCGCCAGCTCCCCGGTCAGGTAGTGGCAGCCCCCGAGCTGTGGGTGCGACGCCCGCTGCACACAAGTCCTCTCCACCCAGCGCGTAAGTAATCTCCTTTTTTTGATTGTCTATGTCTGTCGTCTTCTTCTTCTCCTCTTTCCATCTTTCGTCTCGATCTTCGTCTTTCGCTATTGCTACCGAGCAGTCACTAATCAGTCCGCCGTCTTCGATATTACAGTTCCCGCAGCGCTGGTGGCTCGGCGCCCAGGATCATTGTCAAGAAGGAACCAGGCTCGCCCGACGTACAACAACAACCACCACCCACTGCCAGGCACCGACCCAGCAGACTGGATCTTTCCAAGAACACAAACACCAACAACGGCGTTCCGGGTTCTGCGCGACCGCTCACTGCCCGTGACACAAGCGGACTTGGAATCAAGGAAGTCGGCATCGCTTGTCTATCGCCCGGTTTCGTCACACACGACCCGCTCATGAAGGAGCAAGTACATCGCAGTATGAGTGTGAAGGAGCAGCAGAAGCGGATCATCGAATCCAGGTTACAACAACAGTCGGCCGGCTTCAAGGCCCCCGAAATTCCGGATAGGGATAAGGATGGAGGTCACTTCGCTGCAAAGACACCAGGCCTAGCACGGAAGCGTGGCCCTCCGCCAGGATTGAGCATCGTCGCTCCCTCCCACGAGCAGTTCGCCAACGAAAGGGTTATCCAGTCTGCGCCCCTTGGCCAGTCATTCCCTGGCAGACACAACCCTCACCCATTGACCCGTCACCTCATGAACCATAGTTCGAATCTCGCCAGCACATCGCACATCCACCATGTGCCTGCCAAGCAAACGAACAACAGACTGCCGCCGATTTCCGATGTGTTTGGTCAGGGCCTGTCTGGCCACCCGGATTCAAGTGGACATGCCCTCTTTGCCAGCCAGAGTCACAACCACGGACCGCTAGCATCACCTCACCACCCACCGCCGCCTCCACCGCCGCAACCTCAACCCCCTACATCTGCTAGGCCAAGGGAGTACAAGTCCGCCGAGGAAGCACAGCAAGACCTGGCGGCCGGCCGAACAGAACTACTGCCCAAGTATGTACACTATAACAGCAGCAGCAGTCAACACCAACCCCCGACACCGCCATCTCCCCCCAACGGCCCAGCGCATCACCACGCACCACCACCGCCAACATATCTGCCTTCTACGCACGCATCATCCTCTCAAAGAGGCCCGTCCTCTCATATTAGTAATCATATGACTGACGCCAGCCGAAGCGCCAGCAACAATACTCCCGGCAATAATTACAGCAGCAGCAACATGCACAGCAGCACACTTCCCTCGTCGTCTGCTCCTAAGAGGAGGACGCGGGCCGAGTACGAGGAAGGTGGGAGCCCCCCGCTCGGTAATGGGAGGGCGCCACAAAGGAGGTCAGGACCGTTTGGTGAAGGAAGAGATAGCCCTGAGACACAAAGGGCGAAGAAGGAGGAGTTCATCAGGCTTTGCGAAAGAGCTTGGGATCTTTTCCACTCATGATGATACTACCGCTATTGCCGATAACATGCCCGCATTATCACAATACCAAATTACATAGCTGCACTAATAAGGTTCAAGCTTTGGCCTCCTTTTTTTCTTCTTTTTTCTTCACATCCCCCCTTCCATTACCTCTACCCGATAGGGTATGATTATTACCACTACTACCACCAACGCCAAACCTTTATCTTTTCAAAATCATCTCTCTTTTTCTCCTATGTCTTCAAATGGGTGGGTGGCATTGGTATGGCGACCAGGGCCGGGATGGGGTGGGGGCGCGTGTGATCGATGGATGGATGGACTGGCTGGCTATTCAGGCGGCCATATCTCTAGGTTTTAGGTGTTGTTTTTATGTTCATTTTTATGTAAGGGACGGATGTACTGGACTGGGCTGGACTGGACCGGATTAATCTCTTGGGCAAACGACTTTGACGCCCAAAAAGTCGCAAATTTTACTCGTGTAGCTTGTATTAAGAGCTATCTTCCCATGTTTTGTTATTTGTGTGTTGTCGTGTTCAAAATATGGAGAATGAGAGGCCAAGAGAGAGAGATAGGTATCATAAACAAACCTGCTAGTCACACTATTATCAGTTAGATAGTCTTTATGTCTGGTTCTTAACATCATTGCTGTGTTCTAAGCTGGATACCTAACTTAATGTCAGTTTACAATGTAGAGACCAATTTTACAGATAACGGAAACGGACATATGGTTAAACGCACATCTATCTGTTTGGATTACAACAATATATCATCATCAGAATGTTTAACCAAACCGCCATCTGTTACTCCATTTATGCTTATGCTAAGGCTACTTCTTCTCTACTGGTGTTGCCGCTGTTTTCTACGAAGTGCTGCTTTGGTTCCATGTTCAAATGTTTTGCTTCCCCCTCTCCTCTCCTCTTCCCCTTTTCCCTTTTCCCTTTTCCCCTTTCCGCTTCCCCCCTCCTCTTCACTCATAGTCATCCCGCTTTGTTCGCTTCGTCCGTCAACCATCCATTTCATCCCATCTCAGTAGCCTGGGTTCGGGTTGTTCCCTCACCATGTCCATCTTGAAATTCCCCTGACCCATACCCATCAACCAGCCAGACAGTCCGACCGATCGTCTGACCCAGGAGGAGTCTCTTTACCAGCCAACCATCGTCGCCGCCTTCTTGACCCTTCTTGACCCTCCCACCCTCTCGCAGGAAGGATGATGGCGACGAGAGCAGCGAGCAATCAGCAACGAGGACGGCAAAGCTGGAGAAGCGTCGATGAAGTGGCTGGTGGGAATTGAAGGGGAAGGCGAGTCGGAGTCGGAGTTGAGCCGACGTTGGTATTGGTGTCGGTCTCGAGGATGATATCGTGGTCCAAGCTTAGAGATGGATGTTGGGCGCCCGCGCGATGACGAATTTTCGGCTTCGACTTGCAGTCTCAGGCGCCGCGTGGCGTTCTTTTGATTTGCCGACAGGAAAGTTGCTGTTGATCACTTGCGTTTTTGTGCTCTCTGAGTTCCCTGGGATTTTCCTTGGAGTTGAAGATCATCGGCTGATACCGCAATTTCGGCGAAAATAAGTGACTTCTTTGCTTGAATCCCGCTCACTCCATGAACGCATCCCCGCTGCCGATTATCATCATTCGCGCCTTGCCCTCTTGTCCCTAGCGTGACCCAATGTGCTCATTTCGTCAAGTGCACCTCAAACCCGTCCAGCGTCAAATCAGGGCGTATGACATACAACTTGCTGTCACAGTCGAGACATCGGATTCTGGGAAGCCACATGTACTGGGCATTGGGCGGGATCTCTCGAGCGTTTTTCAACACGATCTTGGCCACGACACCGCCGCCGCCGCCGCCGCCGTCCGAGGCCACCACCACCGCGTTATGGCGCATTATGCAGTCAAAAGAGTCATTTGGGTACTTCTGGTGCAGGGCTTCGAGGCATTTATTGAGCCATTCTGGCATTGGGGGCTATACAAAATGCATAGATAAAAAAGACAAAACTCAATGTCAGTGTTGTCTGCGTACCACGAACGATCCTTGACCAGGTGTGAACTGGGAGGATATTACCGATGGAGGAAGCGGCTCTCCGTTGGCCGGAGGTGGAGGAGCCGGTACAGCACCAACAGTAGCATCGTCACCAGCCCCAGCTCCAGCCCCAGCTCCAGCCCCAGCCCCAGCGGTCGGCGGCGTCGCAACTTTGATGGTTAGGTTGTGTTGCGAACCGGCAGCTGGAGTGGTGGGCGGTGGACCCATCGAACCAAGTAGTGCTATGCTTGGGGCTCTTTGGTTGCCGGGCGTCCCAGAGCCAGACGGAACCGGCGTTGGCGGTTTCGTCCTGCTGTCCCGGCCTTGTACGATTCTCCGCAGCCTAGCAGGGTTAACCCGAAGAGTAACAATGTGTTGCTGTTGCGAAGGCTCCTCAGTCTCTTCCCGTGTCGCTTCCCTGCCAAACCTACGCGACATTCTAGTCTCATGATGGTGTACGATGGTCTCGGGTGTTTCCGATCGTCCGATGTTAGCCATGCGCTGGGCAGCGGCCGTAGCGGCCCCACGCATTCCACGCGTTCGGGCGGTTCCTCCTTGGGGCACCGACATGGCGGGTGAGTCTGGGGCGGAGTCCATACTGTCTTCTGAATCGGAAAGGTCTCCGTCCCGGATGATGCGCCTGCCCCTTCCCGGGCCACCAGTGGTCGCCACTGGTCCCGTTGTCTTCTTGAAGAGCCGGCTGTCTTCGATATCCAGGACTCCGCCGGGAATGACTGAAGATACAATGGCTGTCCGAATCGTCCTTTGCCTTTCCTTGAGATCGGGCAGCTGGGGCCCACCACGTCTGTTGACGGATCGTTTCTGTCTGCGTTGCTCGCGCGAGAACATGGTCTCGGTCCGTTCTAGTTCGGCCTCGGTGTTCTCGTACAGGTATGGGGCGTAGTCCTTCTGCTGTTGGTTGGGTCGCAGCGTGTAAGGAATCGGTGTTGGGAGGAAGGCGGCCGTGAGGTCTGGGTCCTCGATGGGGCGCCCGTCGAAGGGGTGTCCTACGCTATAGAGACTGCGGGTGAAAAGCTGCGTCTGCTCGCGGATACAGTGAGCGATGGCCGTTGTGAATTCTCCCGAAAGAGATAGCTCGTCGGCCATTCTCGCGGCAAACTCCTCTGGTGAGTTCATCGGATTGTTGATATCCCACTCGAATTGGTCCACCAGCGTGTGCTCTTTAATGGTGATATTCAGCTTGATCAAAATCCTCATGTCATCATTCTTATATGCTGAGTAGGGTAATTCAGGGTCCAAGGCGTCCTCTTCTGAATGGACAAAGGGATAAAAGTCCTGAAGTTGCTCCACCATCTGCGTGACCACTTGTTCATGAACGTGCTTGTCCATAGGCGGCTTCAACCCCATGTCCTCGACCAACTGTGAGGCAAAGACTTCGACGGGAATGAGGCGCTCATGAAGGTTAAAGGTGAACGTGTCACGTAGTTTCACCTTGTCCCAGTCAACGTCTATCCTGATGGGTACCAGCTCCTCGTGTTGTTCGGCTTGTTTCTTGAGATCTTTGCGACTGAACTTGAGCGGCGGTGTCGTCCGCTTGCCCGGCCGAGGCTTCTGCGAAGGGTATATAATTTTGACGGGTCCGCCTGTTTCTGTAACCCCGTTCCCGTAACCATTGTAACCCTGGCCGTAGAGCTGAGCTGGAGGTACTCTGTTCCGACTATCGCGACTGGTCATAGCTTTGTACTGGTCGACCCGTGCTAGCCTGTTGCTCATGTCCTGGTTCAGGGCCTTCTGCGAATCTTTCAGAGCGGCGGCGTGAATCAGGTCGCGCGTGACAAAACGGTCAACCAAGACCCTATTCAGACTATCCTTGTCGCGTTGGATGACGGGCGGCGTCGCGCCATCTTGAGGGCTACCGGCCTTGGAGGCTGCCGAGGGGGCCTGAGAAGCCGAGGCGGCAGGCGTTCCGGAAGCATTGAGCGAAGACGAGGCGTCGGCAGAAGAAGCGCCAGCCTCAGCGCCGGCACTGCCAGAGGCCATGGCCGAGGCAGAAGACAGCGAGGCGGCCATGGAGAGTCGCAGTCGCTATGCGTCGCCGTACCGGTCGGTCGCGTGTTCGAATATAGAGGAAGAATGAACGATATGGATGGTGGTTGTCAATGCTGGGTAGCTAGCTACTGGTAGCTCTGGTCGTGATGATGGTGTAAATCCGAGGAACTGAGGAACTGGACAGGTCGCGTTGTCTCGAGGTAACCTCTACCGAAATCCCGTCGTGCGCTGGAGCCAGTAGAAGGGGCAGCTGGTTGGCGATGTTCCGTCTTGGTTTTCGCGTTTCGTGGTCGTCGTGATGCGATGCAGCCTGAGCTATGCCAATTCTCGTCTATCGTCTGTTGCTTCTCTGTGGTGTTTTGTTTGTCCTTTCTGTCAGCTTCCAATTTTTGGGACGGGAGAAGAGATGAGGCTGGGCTGCGGGATACACCACTACTAGTGTGCTTGAGTAAGGTACAACAGGAGGCAGTGGCAGCGAGGCAACTGAACTTTGGCAACGCACGGCGCATCTTTCACTAACAGACTGGAGGCTGACAGGCAATTGGATGCCAAAGGTGAGAGCGACCTAGCGGGAAGGGTGTTGCTGTTCCTGACCAATGGAACAACAGCAAAAGACAGCCGTGCCCCAGACAAGGACGTGTGTCAGTCGCTCCTAGAGGTACCAGGTACTCAGCTTCCAGCGTAAATTCATAATCCAAATCAGGTAATGAAGACTTCTCGACTCATAACCAGAGCGGATCTCTTTCTGCCAGCGCAGTTCTGTCTTGGCGCGCCTGAACCCGTGCTCCCGTGTCACTGCTGCCATTGTCTCCAGCTGTCTGCGCAGGCTTTCATCAATGGCACCGGCAAGACTCGCAATGTCGAGGAAGAGTCCCGGCAGGCTTCTTTGCCGTGCCATTGCGCTGCCGCGAGCCTGCCCCAGAACAGCAGAACTCCCGTCGACGGACATTAACGTGGACTTGCGCCGGTGCAACTGTGAACGTTTGTGGACTTGGAAATCCCCGGAGTGAGAAATTGGTCCAGGCTGATGGAAGGCAGTTAAAGTGCGCAAGAATGCGATGTGAATGCGCTCCTCTGCGACAACTTGAAAGCCCGCCAAAGTGGCCGTCGCAGTCGCAATGACAATCGCAAAGAGTGCATCGTCATGCACTGGATTTGGCTGGATCCCGTACATAGAGACAGTGGAGCACATAGGCTTCAATCCAATGACAGCAGGCGTGAGCACTGAGCACTGGGCACTGGGCGAGCACAAGACCCAGACCCAGACCTAGGTAGAGAAAGAACCCCCTCCCCCGCCTTCACAAAATCCAGCAGCAAAGCAAAATCGCACGCATCAAGCCGGCCCACCTCGAAGCTCCCGACTTTGCTGTTTTTCCTTCTTCTTTCCACTCTCCACCATCCACACCCCAAGGTAGCTTCAACACCCGCCCAATCTTTAACGTCGTACATTCATTCTAAGCTTTAGTTACTAGTAAACAGTCTATCGCTGTACATTTGCCCAAAATGGCGTCCGAAACTACCAAGCAGGAGATTGGTTAGTAAAGAAAGCTGAGCTACAAGCATGAAGCTTTTCTCTTCCGTTTCCCTACCTCCAGTCCTATGCTCCTCCCCTCCTCCAGCTGCGCACTTTGAGAGGTTGGCGTCTAGACTCTTCTATCTTGTCCCTCGTCGTCCCTGGGAAAGCCGGCCCTTGCCTGCGACACACAGGCTCGGGAGCTTGCTTATTGCCCGCTTGGTCTGTTTATGCGCCCATATGCTCTTCAAAGGCTGACCCCTGCTGCTAGACTACTCCCTCAACAACCCCGATACCCTCACCAAGTACAAGACCGCTGCTCAGATCTCTGAGAAGGTTCTTGCCGAGGTCTCCAAGCTCGTTGCCGCCGGCGAGAAGATCGTCGACATCTGCGAGAAGGGCGACAAGCTCATCGAGGAGGAGCTTGCCAAGGTCTACCGCGGCAAGAAGATCACCAAGGGCTTCTCCCACCCCACTACCATCTCTCCCGCCTCTTTCGTCACCCCCTACACTCCCTTGACCTCCGACGAGAAGGAGGCTGCTGTCGAGATCCAGGCCGGTGAGCCCGTCAAGATCCAGCTCGGTGCTCAGATCGATGGCTTCGGTTCCATAGTTTGCGACACCGTCATTGCCCCTGCCAAGGACCAGACCGACGATGTTATCGAGGGCCGCAATGCTGACCTGATTCTCGCCAACTACTACGCCAACGAGCTCCTCCTCCGCCTTATGGTTCCCCCTGGCCTCCTCGCTACCGGTACCGATGAGGAGAAGGCCAAGGCCGCCTCCCAGAAGCCTCCTTCGCAGGCCAAGATCACCGACCTTCTCCAGAAGGTTGTCCAGGCCTACGACTGCAACCTTGTCGAGAGCACCACCTCGTGGCTCTTCGACCGCAACGAGATTGAGGGCAAGAAGAAGATCGTTATTGCCCCTGGCGATAACACCAAGGGCGAGGGTGTCCCCGAGGTTGGCGAGGTCTGGGGTGTCGAGATGGGCGTCAGCTTGGGATCCGGCAAGGTCAAGCAGTTCGAGAACCGCACTACCCTTCACCGCCGCACCACCACCACCTATGCCCTCAAGCGTCCCAGCTCGCGCAAGCTTCTTTCTGAGGTCCAGAAGAAGTTCGGTACCTTCCCCTTCAGCTTGAGGCAGCTTGAGGACGAGCGTGATGCCAAGTCTGGTGTCATTGAGTGCGTCCGTGGAAACGTCTTCCGCGCTTACGAGGTTGTTGGTGACAAGGACAACTCCCCTGTTGCCAGACTCCTTACCACTGTTGGTATGTATCGAATCTTTGACTCGTGTGTGTCAACTAGATTTAAAGTCTAACTAACTGGTTCAATAGCCATCACCAAGAACGGCCTCACCAAGCTTGGCGCCGCCCCTGCGCTCGACCTCTCCAAGTTCAAGACCGACAAGAAGATTGAGGATGAGGAGATTCTTGCCATCCTTGCCCAGCCCCTCTCCAGGAACACTGGCAGCAAGAGCAAGAACAAGAAGAAGAAGACCGCTAAGAAGGAGGGCGAGAAGGCCGATGAGGAGTAAATGGGAGTTTGGACATGATTGGCTGTAGTAGTCTGGTGTATGGATTAATGTGGAAAGCTGGGCTGCCTTAGCTCGAAAGTTGCTGCCTTTCTGGCTAATTCCGGTGCATCTTTTGGGTTGTGGTCTTCAGATGGAGCATTCGATCCGGCACGCTTTGCATCCCGTGGCGCGGGTACGAGAGGGCAAACCGCAAGCAACAGTCGGTCCCATCATAGACGACTGGAGGAGACCGAAAGAAGGTGGGAGGATTCATCCCCAGTGACGAGCCTTCATCGTTGTGATCTTTTTTTGGCTTATCAGTGCCATAGTTCTGCTTTGGCTCCCCATTAGCATCCATCGCGAGCGTTCAGCTGAGGCACACCTGTACAAGGCAGAATGGCGTCCGCTAAGCGAATTAGCCAACCCATAATCCTGAGTTAGTCCTCGAAATATCAAAGGCGATTAAACAAAAAAAGAATGAAAAAAAAACCCCCCAAGAAACAGAACGGATTGTGAATCTAATGTCCACATCATAGACTTTTGTTTTTACGGTATTCTTGCGAAAAGGCAGCGCCAGTTGGTATACGGATGCGTACACCCATGGTATTTTTCCGTCTGACGCATGATGCACTTGCCATGTAATACGGCACTTACGTGGAAATCCGAAGCTCCGTCACAAAAGACAGTGCAAAAGCGTTGTACTCGGCCATTTCAAAAGTTGCTTCCAGTTACTTCCAGTTAATATCCAGATCGGGGGCTGCTGCTTTTCGATGGACAGTTGCCGTGATGTCCTGTGGCCATACCGGTATTGATCAGGTGCGTTCTGTATCGGACTCGGTCAGGCCGGACGAAAGCATCGCTTCGACTTCTTGCAGTACTGTCAACATTTGTGAGATTCCCCTCCCTAAATAAATTTCCCCCTTCCATCTCTCATCCCACTCTCGCTCACACAATACCTACCAACCCCTGAAAAAGGAAAAACAAAACTTACTGCATTCACTTGAAGCGAACGCGCTCCCATCAACCATTTTCTCCTTTTCCCTTCTTCGAGCACAGCAGCGTATGGCAACAACTTCACTTACTTACTCCACAGCAGTAGCCCGCCTGAAAGCAAACCAAAGCCCAAAACGTCAACATCGGGGAACCCGTGGTTTGCGTGTTACTAAAACGGCCAACTGAGAACATCTATCCAGCCTGACCATCAATCACCCAGCACTGGCTGCCACGAAACGAAATCAGGACCACCTATATGGTTGGGGTGTGAGCCCAAACTAATCATATGACCGAGGGTTGAATCGTCCAGAGGCGTACGCAAGGTTCGTGACGTAAACTTGTCAGGAGAAGTCAACAACAACTTTCCCAGAGCCATCTCTGAATCGAGGCTACGGTGCCTATGAATCACAGATCAACCATCACCTCACTTCACATCCCACGTGAATGACAAAGTAGCTGGGAACCCAAGGTAAAGAGCTCCAGCTATTGAGATATCGGGTGTCCTCCCATCACTTCGGATTGAGCCCCAGATCCTCCATCTTGTGCATCGCCCAGGGCAGTGAAAGGAGTGGAAGTGGGAAGGAATCAACCTGGAATAGCCGGTCAGCTGAAAATCAGTTTTAGGGGCGGTTTGCGATAACAACACCGTTGAAGACCCCCTGAAGCTGTCATTCTTCTGGCCACTACAACCCGCTGAGGGGTTTGCTGCAAGCACTGCAGCACCTTCGATTGCTCCTCCCTCTACTGCCTCCTTATCCAAGCATCCCTCCTTTTCCCAGGCCGACCTATTTACGACCGTGAGTCCGGCCCCCTTCCTGCCGTCACCCCCCCCAACAACAGCAGCTATCGCCCTTCTTTCCCACCTTCACCTTGTCCTTCCCCGTAAATATCTACCATTTTCCACGCGTGCCATCGCTTCGGACGCGGTCATTTCGCCATATTTCTTATTTTGGACACAGAGCAGGTAATGCATCCACGGCCTCCTATCGGTTACTTATCGCGGCGATACTAACTGGCTGGTATAGGCGCGAGTGCACACACCGAAAGGGACTCCCGGGGTGGTGGTTCAATCGAAGCCGCCTAAACACACCTCTCAGCACTTGGGATTTGCAAAGGGGGCGAACCCGCGGTCCGTTCGATAATCTCGTAGCCCACATCTCGATCTGCCTACGACCTCCAGCTTGCGGCCCGCGCATCCCTTCACCAACACAACCATCCGTCGAGGACAAGGAAAGACCTATCTTTCTGGCCATACCACATGGTTTCACCAAGTACGAGAAGCACGCGATCGAGATATTCCAGTCCACGCCAAATACCATCCGGCTCTGTTGATCCGATCAAGGGGCAACGCAGTGCTAGCGCGAGTGGGAGTGGGAGCGGTGGGAGCGGTGGGAGCGGCAACGTCAGCGGCAGCGGCAGCGGCGGAAAGAGCAAAGGGAACGGAGGCGGAGGCGGCAACAGCAAGAGCTCGGGAACAGAGGGCCAAAAGACGTTCATGGATCGCTGGCTGGAACCACCTGTGCAGAACAAGCCCAGCTTTGCCGACGCCGGCCTGGTGCGCCACGGCGTTGTCGAGGGAATGGCGCCCCTGGGGACGATGCCCAAGGCGGGCTTCTTCAAGAAGGCCACACCTGCACCACCGCCGCCTGAGTCGAAGCCTTTCAAGACGACGAGAATCGTGATCAAGCGGCCTGTAGCGCCCCCTGCACCTGCACCGGCTCCCGCAGCTACTACTCCGGCGCCCGAGGAGGACGAAACGGAAGATGAAGAAGAGAGTGGGAACGGCAGCATCATGACGGGCGCCGATGAGACGGGATCGGAGAGGATGACTCCTGCCCCTATTTTCTCGGCTTCGACGCGCCGCCCTCTGCCGGTTTCTCAAACCCTAGCCACCTCACACGGGCTCATGGTGGATCCTCGGACGCAGCTCATGGACGCAGTGATAGAAAAGGCGGTGGAAGAGGCTGTAGCGCATCACCGGTATCCTACGGCGTACGCCCTCAAGACGCTCTACGAGGAGGATCGATACAACTCCAGGTTCCGGGTTATTGCGGAGAAGGTTTTCACGCAGACTGCAGATGCCGGGATGCTCGAAGAATTTGCCCGGATGCTCCACCAAAAGAAAAAGGAAGCGAAGAGGAAAAACATGGGCTTGAATTATTTTGAGAGTATGACGGCCATGGGCCAGGCGCCGCCCAAGCCCCAGCGGGCCTCTTACGGCCATCTTGTCACGTTTGACATTTCTGCCGTGCAACGCTATCGTGAAGCGGTTGAGCAGCGAAGAGCTGGATCCGGTGATGTGAAGCAAGAGGAAGCCGGTCATGAAGGTGTTCCGGAGCGGGTCCGTGAGCTCCAGCAACAGTCTTTTGTTGTCCAGCAACAATCGTTGCACCAGCACAATCAGCAGGATCTCCAATACCGCCAGCGGCTCCAGCTCCAGCAGGAGCAACGGCAGCCTCAGCACTACCAGCCAACATACCCTGAACCCGGTCCGCACCCCAAACCCAACCCTGAACAAGGACCTGAGCCAGAACAGCCAGTGGCAGGACCTGAACCCGAATTGGCACCCACATCTGAGCCTGCTCTTGAACACCTTCCGCTCGACCCTCAACTTCTAAATCCTCCACACCAACAATCACCACCATCCCCACAACCACCATCACCACCACAACAAAAACAAAAACAACAAGCACCTCAGCCGGAGTTCGTCTCTAACCCCGCGCCAAGGATTTCATTCACTGGAGGCAAACCTGACAAGGAAGAGCAAGAGTACGAAGATCAGCAATCTCATTCTGACCCACCTCTTGATCTTTCCTCATCTCACTTTGAACAGGACCCGGAAGAAGGAGAGGAGAAGGATCAGGAGCTCTTGCCGGCCTCGAAGACGTCTGCTACGACACCTGCACTTGCACTCGCGCCTGCGCTTGCGCCTGCATCACCGGAACCGGAACAAGAGCAGCGTCCGCCAGACCATGAGCAGGAAGCTGAGGGTGAAATTCGAGAAGTTCATGTCCGCAAGAAGCACAAGTCACCAAGAAAAACTGAATCAGCAAAGGCCAAGATGGTCGCCAACGGGGTGAATGGAAAGGCCAAGTCGGTTTCGCCGAAGAAGAGGGGGCGGGCGAGCTCCATCTCAAGTTCGTCGTCGTTGTCGAGCGCACGATCGCTCTCACCACCAGCAGACGTGTATGATGGAGATGGGCTAGGGAGTAGCTTTTCTATCTCGGTCTCGCCCTCTCGTGCCAGCCCAGCGCCTATCATTTCTCCCGCCGCCGCGGTCGATTCTGCTGCGAGTGGAGCTGATAATGGTGTCGAGGGCGGCAATCATGATGCTGTTGCGCCACACCCAATCACGGTTCGTCGCCGCATCAACGTGAGGAGGAACAGGAACGTGTCACCTGCCCTCCCATCACCAGCCTCACCCACGGGTAGGCAGAGCGATTCTTTGGATCCCGCTATTGGACGTCCATACGAAATGCCTGCCGTCGTCGACGCGCCTTTGTTCCCGAATCTGAACTCAAAGAAGGGCTCGAAATCGGGTGTCCAGGGCGTTGTGTTCCCTAGCAAGGTTGGGCGGATTGACGAGAACGATCCGAAGTATCGCCTGCGACAGAGCGCCAAAAAAATTACGGCCAACTACAACAAACCGTTCCCCGAGAGCTTCACCAGAGAGTCGTATCCCAAGGAAGAGCCTTCTGTGGAGGTGGAAGAGATGCTGGTGTTTGCGCCTATAACGCGACCTATGAGCTCAGCAGCGCCAGAGACGACAACGCGTGCTACCTCTGTCTCAGCCGAAGGCCGGAGCACGCGTGCATCGAGGAAGAGGTCGCATGTTGAGCTTGAAGACCAGCAGTCATCGCCTACGGCGGCTACTTTCCCTGCATCGGACGTTGCTTCTACGGCAGCGAACTCGAGAGCAGGGACGCCTGCGCTGCGACCCGCGAAGAAGCCCAGGACGGGCCTGAGGGTTAAGAACTCGTAAGTTATTCATTGCTCGTTCTTCATCTACATGCCCTCTCCCCCGAGTCCCCTGGCGGCAGTTCGTCTCTTGCGCATTTCCTGCTCCGTCATGGAAAAAGTCATTGCCTGGGCGCCTGCTTGCAAGTTACGAGTGGACTTGGCAGGGTAGTTTGATGATCAAATTTTCTTGCTGGCGTCAAGTGTCACCAGAGTCTGCCTGCCTTGGCCTTGGTGCCCTCACCTTCGAGACCCCACGATGAAGAGGGACCGAGTGAGAGACGGCGGGCCCGTTGCATCATCGAGTGGTCATAGAGTTAAACACTGCATTTGTCGTCATATCTTTTGTTCACGTCGCTAATTGTTTTGAATGCAGGCCGATGAAGAAGAAGTCGTCCGCGGCCGGCATCCCGCGGGCGAGCGGAGAGCGAGGTAGTCCGACCGTCACCAATGGCAACTATGCCAAGGAGGTAAGAAGATATTTCTCGTCTGTCAGACTTCTCTCTATTCTGTTTCTGCCCTTTTGTATGCTGTGTGTCCTTTCGTGCCCGTCGTTTGTGCGTGGCTGGGCTTTCCTATTGGGAAGCGAAGCCAGAACGCGGATGGTGCTGGGCTTGCTGGGCTTGCTGGGGGAGGGGGGGCGTTTGGCTAGCTCGGAACACAGATTGGACTGGATTTGCGGCCTTTCGCTCCTTTCCGGAGGCCCTTTTTTTCCACTGTCTGATCACCCCTCCCCATCACTCGGCTACCTACCCTACACAGTATCTGCTGCCCTGCCTTGCCTGCCCATCCCCCATAACATACTACTACGTACACCCATCATTTGTTCCCTCCCGTCATCCCCCATCTTCCCCCAAAAACAGCCCCATGCCCCTTGCTCATCACATCACCCCGTCCTGATCCATCCTGCTCGTCCTCTCATCCTCCCAATCTCATGCCCATGTCTACGTCCATTCCCATCATCGCCATCCCTCGTGCCCATGCCACGCCTCCATCCGCACAACACAACGCGTGCAGGCCGCAGTAGTTGGCAAGGCAGGGACGGGCACCGGGGGGGTCTGTGATATTTTTAGTGGCGAACAACAACACGCTACCAACATCCACACACTTCATACTACTTGTCTTATCTTGTTCCGACTGCTGCCATTCGGCCACTTCATAAAGTCCTGGTCGTGAAATATGCCGCACAAATCATCGCTCTCGTCTACCTTTCCCAAGTCTAGGCTGTCGTCGCTAACCGCTTATCATGAGGTTTTCCAGGACGACAATGATGATTATTGCTCATCATGTGGTGGTAACGGCCAGCTCATCTGCTGCGATGGTTGCACCCGGTCTTTCCACTTCAGTTGCGTGGATCCGCCGCTGATGCAAGGTGCTATGCCCGACGAGTGGTTCTGCAATGTCTGTCGCACCGCTCACAACCCTCCGGTCTTTCCGGTATATAGCGGCCCTTTCGCGTCTTTGATGGAGAAGCTGGATGCCAAGAACTCGAGCGCATTCGCCCTTCCAGTTGATGTGCGCGAGTATTTCGAGGCCGTTCGCACCGGTCAAGATGGGGAGTATGAAGAGATTGTGCCTCTAGTCAAACCGCCGGCTAAGTATGTCCCGTTTTCCCGTTCGATGTCTCAGTTGCGCCTCAGATACTGACAAACGGCCGCAGGAGGAAAAAGAACGACGAGGAGTCCGGACCCGACTTCTTCAGGTTACGTGATGATAAGGGAGATCCGGCAATATGCCATCTGTGCCAAGGGGGAGCCGCCGCTCGCACCAGAGCCATCATCCCGTGCAGTCTATGTGGCCTCTTCTGGCACTTGGATTGTCTTGATCCGCCTTTGGCCAACCCGCCTGTTCTCCGAACGTGGAAGTGTCCTTGCCACGTGGATGACTTGCTCGCCAAGGTGCCAGGTCAGCTGGCGCCGGCTCACAAGTTCCGCAAGATCAAGGGCGCATCAGTAATCAGGCCGGCTTATGGTCGCGCTTACATCAACAACGGCTACATCGAGGTCGAACCCGAGGCTAGCGACGATGAGAGCGGCTGGAAAAACGTCGAGACCTATGGCAAGGTTGTGAGATTGCCTGCCAAGGGCATCAAACTCGATTTCCTATCACGGTATGTATTCACTCACTTTATGAAGTTGCTCATTAACAGCAGGACTAACTTGTTGCGCAGCGTCCGTGAAAACAGGAAGGGCAAACCTATTCCCCCTCTCAATATTCCTCAGATTACAGGTGCTGGGGCTTCGGTTGGGTCATCTCTCCTCAACAAGCGGAGCTTAGAAGAGCAGCAAGCGGTCTACAATCTTGCCGCGTTGAGTGGACAAGGCACAAGTGGTGTTAACACCCTAGTTGATGCCTTGTTGGTATGTGCTTTCCGATCCACCGCGTCCGCGATTTCGATGACTAACATTCCGACGCAGGCTCAAGCTGATCCTTCGGTCATCTCACTGATGGCGAGCGGCAACTCTGACCATTTGGCCAATGGTAACCTGAACCATATGGACCAACAGAGTCTTCGTGCTATGCTTGCCCAGATGGAGAAGATGTCAAGCCAAATCAGGAGCATGCTGGAGCCTGTCACTCCCATGGCTGCTTCCCAGGATCAGTTGGTTTCATCTAAAGTTCCCAGCTTGACGAACTCGTCGCAGTCCATCACAGACGGAGAGTCGGAAAAGACGGTCCGCGATCTCGAGGGCACGCCAACGGTGAAAAAGGAACTGCCTCCTTCGCCGGCCGCGACCGATGATGTCGCTACGGCTAAGCAAACCAAGGAACCAGCGCCTCCCAGGAGGAAAAAGCGGAAGAGTAACGGAAGGAAGAGCGCAGACAGTGATGCGGCGGTACTCCAGAACGGTGATATGGATGTGGACGCATGATGATGATCTCGCGAGGAAAAGGGGGGAACCTAGCCAGAGCACGTCTTGGGAACTGATATCCTTTGTTGGGTCTAGTGGTTTTTGAACCATTTCCACGTTTTAAAGGGTTTGCATAGGTTATGGTGCACAGGCTTAGCTATACTATCTATGGGTTGAGGAAAGGGATTGCGAAAATGAATTTACACGGAGCAGAGCAGAGACAGCGAGGCTCATTTGCCTACAGTACCCGATATTCGTACAAGTCTATTGATATCATCTTGACTCCGATGAACGTAAAAAGAGGCATGCGTGAAAGCCGGTCGGCCGAGTCCCGAGTCCCCCCACCCTGGCTTTTCTTGTCCGTCCTGCTTGCTTGCCCTGATTTGTATCACCCGCCCACGCCGCCGCGCCCTGCCTTGCCTGCCTGTCTACATACGCACACACCCAGATGATTGCTCATTCATTCCCCAACCCAACAGCCAACGACAAGTGAAGAGCCAACCAACCAACCAACCAACCAACCGTCCTCCCTCGAGTTACTAACCAACGAGCCGCAGATTTCTTTTTGTCTATCTATTTATACATACTACACAACATACATTCTTGGTCGGTCACACAGACTTGTTAGAGAAGCTTTCTCGGCAGGCACGAACGCGCGCCTGGGAGGGAGGCAGGCAACAGATCAATCACGTAAAGATGGAGTTCGGTTACGGCGGAGGAAAGGTGCCAAAAATAATGAAACATGAGCTGTTTCGTTTCGAGCTAAGGCTCAGCAGTCTCGCCGGATCACGTTTCATCATTGATACAGAACATATAGAATGGAAACAGAAAGGTTGCATCGAACTTCATCGATCCTTAACGTGTCCGTGTCGCCGAGGTGAGGTGAGATTAGGTGATGTGAGGCTTTATACTCGCTTGGTTATAAATATCTAGCCATAATAGAAATAACTGAACGGTGGATATCAAGATGATTTTTCTATGTTAGGAGAAATAGGGTCGAGCTAAACTTCGTAGACTTGATGGTAATCGACGGACGAACGGACGGACGGATTCGACGGAGGTTATGGGAGGCATGTACATTGCCAACAGCTGAGCAAGATTTTCTACGCTCTCTCCTTCTCCTGGGAGGAAGCTAAATGATATTATCACGTCTCGCTCTTCCTAGGATGTTAGTTGCTTTTGGCCGGCGTTGATGAGAGATGATAGTGAGAGATCCCCTGATGGGTCGGGAAAGAGTCGAAGTATGGAGATACAGCCACTATTCAATCTCTCCGTTTTCCGCCTGCATACGTAGCTAGGTAGGGCTTTCCCTTCCGTTCGCATACCGCGTTTATCTAGAGAACAAGGATGAAAGACTCTTTAAACTCCAGACAGAGAATCTCAGAACGAATATTAACTATCCCAAATCGACTTGCTTGGCACCTACAGATACACCTATACGCGAATACTCTGAAACTAAACGGAATTTCGGCATCCCATCCCTCTCCACTTTTGGAAGAAAAACTAAACTTTCGTACAAGGCTCCGGCCCCGGCTCTCACATCGCATCGCATGCTCGCAACCATGCTCGAACCGTCAACAATAATTCAAGTGAAGTACGCTACCTCTATCAAAGTGGAAATCATTCTGCGTATCAATACTCAAATTCACCGATCCTTCAGCCGTCATCGATTAGTCCATCAAACATCCACATGATCCTTTTCACCCCTCACTTCTCACTCCTCATCCATAGCATCATCCTCCTCTGGCTCCTGCTGCTTCCCCCTCGTGCTCCTACCGCTTCTCGTAGGCCGGGCCGGTGCAGCAGCGGCCTTCGCCTTCGCCTTCCCCTTTGGAGCAGCCGCCTTTGCCTTGCTTGGAGCAGGAGCTTTTGTCTTGCGACCATTACGAACTGGCGACGCTTCTGCTTCCTCCTCCTCTTCCTCTTCCGCTTCCTCGACTGGCTCTTCGGCTTCAGGCTCATCAGCCATCTCAACATCGCTGAGCTCGCTTAGATCGCTATCGTCCTTGTCTTTGGCTGGTGCTGCTGCGGTCTTACCGCGTCCGCTCTTTCTCGTAGCGCTTCTAACCGGCAGAGAGGCGGCTTTCTTGCCCTTGGCGGCTGCGCTGGCCTTTTTGGTAGCGGCGGGCTGGGGCTCTTCCTGTTCGAGTTCGGGCTCTTCCTCCTGTTCCTTTTCGGGCTCCTCTTCGTCATTTTCGTCTTCTTCACTTTCCTTATCCTCAATCACTTCTTTCTCCTTTCTTTTGCTACTCCTTGCTGATGCGCTCGCCTCGGCAGCAGTCCTCTTGGGGGGCGCCTCCTCCCCACTTCCCTCCTCCTCACCGCCTTCCTCCTTGTCATCGTCCTCGTCTTTATCGAGATATTCCCACTCGGCCACACCCTCCAGCATCTCCTCGTCGTCATCCTCCGAGTCGCGCTCGGTGTAGGCGCGAGTGTTCTTATTGGCACGACGGGAACTCTGTCGGCGCTCGGACTCGGGGACGGCCGGGCCAGGGGACCAGTCGTCGCGGTCGGACCTCTTCTTAGCCGGAGTCTTCTTGGACTTGGCTGTGGCGATCTTGCGCGTGGACTTGGCTTCGCGGTCGCCGTCGCGGTCACCGGAGGATTGCTTGACTTTTTTGGACTTGTGCCCGTCGCGGTTATTGGTGCCGGTTGCGGCGGACATGGACTTGCGTTTCTGGGAGGAAGGGGAGGGGTTGTTAGTTGGTTGATCTAATATTAGGCGGAAACGCATTGTTCTTCGCACGTACCTTCTTCCGATCCATAGCCCTCAGAAGCTCGTCCAGCTTCTCATCCAAACCCTCGGGGAGGTAGGACTTCTCTGCAATCTCCTGCGCTTCGCTATGGGACTGAAGAGCCGTGTACAGACCGAGGGGTAGGCCGACCTTCCCGGGGAACGCATTGAAGGCCCAAACCTTCTTCTCCTGCCACTTCCTGATAACAGCTTGCGCCAAATCACTCAGGACCCTGTGCGCATCGCTGTCCGGGTTGAGCCCATCTTGCGTCTGCTTCACACGCTCCGCATACTTGTAGATCAAGCCCAGATTGGACTCGGTGCCTACGAGCACGATGTAGTTGAGAATATACCGAGCGTGGTCGATCAGGTAGTCTACTTCGTTGCTGTAGTCGGGGTGGTGGGCCAGAAGCGAGATTAGGCGGGCCATGATTGCCTCAAGAACAGGCTGCTTGAGGTTCTGGAAGTGGCGCGCTCGGGAACGAATCCATGTTTCCACCCTGTTCTTGAACTCGACGTTGGGTTCGAAGGCAGTGAGGAAGATGATGGTATAGTAGCGCGACCGCAGCTTGCTATCGGCGAGATACTTTTGGAGTTTCCGCACAAAACCGTAACGCACCTCTTCAACCATGTCTTGGGTGGTCAGGGCCAAAAGGTTGAAATCTGAAGGCGTGAGCATGTCGTCAAAATGCTTTTGCGTGCAGAGCTTGAGCATCAACTGGGCAGCCAAGAGCCTTAGCCTTGTCTTGTGATGCTTGGGCGTCTCCTTCTCCTCGACAATCTCGCCCTTCTCCTTGATGATCTTCCTGAGCACCTTCCAGACATTACTGGCCTTCTCCTTTGCGTCTTCGATATCCTCGATACTCCTCACCCTATTGACTAGTGTTTTCAGGGAGAGGCATTTGGCCTGAATTTCCTCATCCATATCGGCGTCATTGACCCAATCGGGATCGCTGTCTTTGGCATCAGTCCGCACCTGGAGAAGGATCTGCTTAAAAGCCATATTGAGGATCTCATCATTCGCCTCCTCGGTAACCTTGGGCGCAAGAAGTTCCAACTGGCTCACAGCGGTAAGCTTGTTAAGGAAATTACTCGATCCATATGACCAGTCCTTCAATATCCTCTGGAGAAGGTCAGTGGCGGTGACCATGCTCTTGTCATCCTTCTTACAAAGAACAATATTGACAGCATGCTTCGAAGCCTTGACGGGTTGGCCATAAAGAGCGTAGTTGATCATGGTCTGGACGAATTTTCGATCCATGGCGACATCCTTAGGGAACTTCCGGGCATACGTGGAGCAAGCCTTGAGCGTTTCCGCCACTATGGGATCGTTCGGCTTTGTGGCAGTAGGAGCCTGATCAACAAGATCCTTGCAAAGCTGCCCGATGTGAGTTTTGAAGAGGTCGGGGTTGCGTTGAGAGATTTCGTTTAAGATCTCGTGCGCAATCGCTCCCAAGCCATCCTTGTCGGATTTGGAGTACTCCATGATCGTAGATAGGTGACTGCGGTTGAACAAGAGACAACCAGAACGGTAGAGTAGAGGAAGCAGAGTGTCAATGACTGAGGGGTCTTTGCTGGCCATACAGCGCTTAATAAGCTCTTTCAAGGCCTTATAAACTGTCTTAAAGTCATTCTCCTGGCCAATGACATATTTGATGAGGTTGTAGTTGCGGCGATCGTGGATTTTAGCAAACTTGATCAGGTCGGTCTTGCTCTTAACGTGTTCTGGGAGGAACTGCGCGATGTAATCGGCCGTTTTGTTCAAGTTGCTGGTGATTTTGTCGGCGTTGCTTTCCATAACACCACCATTGTACCTTTCACACTGGTCGAGGTAGGTTTCCAGAATCTTGGCGAACTGAGGCCGTCTAGACTGCATAGCGAAAAATGCCTTCTTCGCCGGCTCGTCGAGTGAGCGGACAAGGAGGAGGATCCTCTCTGCCCTAATCGCATCATGGTCGATGGATGCCGCATTAGCCGATTGCGATTGAGAGTTGCCGTTAGCGTTGGAATTCTTGGTCGCTTTTTTGGCTGGCGGATACCCAAGAGGCACCAGGAACTCATAGATGACGCGATCCATCAGGACGTTCAGTTCCAGATCATTGGCGTAAAAGGCGTTGTAGATGCGTGACGGGATGCCAGACAACGCTGCTGTTACCGCTTCATTTCCAGCAATCATCTCCCCAGTCCCGACAGCCCAGAGTTTAGCCAACAGTGACATGGCGGCAACTCTAACAGCGGGTTTCCTGTCGCGACAGCGATCAGCCAACGTGTTGAGAACCGATCCATCCTTGCCTACTCCTCCATTAGGTCCTAGCTTGGTAATGATGTCCTGGAACTTGAAGGTCTCGACAGCTTTAACAGCTGCAAGTCTGACTTTTTCATCGCTGTCCGAGAGCTTCTCTCCCAACCCTCGGATCAAAGTAGCTTCGTCCTCGCGGCTCAGTCCGATTCCTCCAGCAGAAGTGGAGAGAATGTGGCCTACCGCCGTGGTCCATGCAGCGCGAATCGACGGAGCTTTATCGTTCTTCCTACTCAAAAAGTTGTGGAACGTCGTGCTATGTGTCTGCGAGAAGGAAATAGAGCAAAGCGGCGTGGTGAGGATGTTGGTCACTTGGGGTTCCGCTCTATCTTCCTCTTCCAGGCTCAATGGCGGGTATGCAGCTGGATCAAGGACTGGCAGTGGAGGCGGACCTGCCGCGCCAATGCCTGAAATCATGTCTCCGAGCGTCTCCGTTGCCATCTGTCGCAAGTGCACATTGTCTGCCGAGAGCTCTGCATCAACCTGAGGGACAACGTTTTGAAGGATCATGGGGGCGGCCTTCCAGATCTCCCGAATAAGCACATGCGCTTTCCTCAGTTCCTTCAGGTCGGACTCGGACGGCCCGGTTGGGCCATCATCCTCATCGTTTTCGTCATCTTCGTCTCTGTTGCCGTTCGGCTTCCCAGCAAAACCTGTCGCATCGACAATCACATCACTAAAATACTGACTGGCGAAACGGGCCATCTTGTCGTCATAAGTCTGGCATAGATTCCTGACCATCTGGTAAGCCTCGGGCTCTTCCTTCAGGAGCAGCGTTGCCTGGCTGTCATCGATTGGCACATGATCCTGCCGTTCCTTCCCTAGTCCCGGAGCAGCAGCTCTCAGGAACTGGGCCATGATGACATCCACAACCTTTCCTGGAAGGGTCACGGAGTCGTCAATGAGCACTCCCAGCATCTCTTGCATACTAAACTCGATGTCCTTTCCAACCTGCTCTCCCTTGGAGGATTTGAGACCCGAGACGCCGTCGAAAATTGTGGTAAAAAGCTTGAGTAACAAGGCCTCGCTGCCTTCAACATCGAGTAGCAGCACGATACTCTTAATCTCGGCAAAGGACCGTAGCACATACTTGTGCTGGTTGTTGTAGGGATTCGATGGATCGAAGAGGGCGGGAATGATGGAGTTGATGCTGAGGTTAAAGATATCCTATGTTGCGATCACCAACGTCAGCAGATGGTCCATGATACAGCGACTTTTGGCTTTCGAACCTTGAGTTGTGATGGAGTAAAGGGCGCATCGGGAGCGCATAGCCTTAGGATATCGACAATGCAGCATGCTGTGTATGCTCGTACGCCCTTGTCCTTGTGTTGGATGAGCTGATGAGAGGCGACGTCCTTAGCGACTTTGACGAGTGAATCGGTGTCCACAGTCTCCTGATCCATCTCCGACAGCTCCTTGGAGAGGGCGTCGAGTCTCTTAAGCAGTGTATCGATGGAGATTGGCTTGCCGGGGCGCCATGTTAAGGGCTCGTTGAACTCGAGTGCGACCAGTCCCTGTTCCTGCTCCTGCTCCTGCTCGAGCTCCTCCTCCTCCTCGGGAGCGCTCCGACGTGGCGCCATGGCGGCTGATGTGCTGCGATCGGTCGCCTTCTTGCGTATAATTTGAGGCAAAGCTAGCTGAGTAACGGATTTGGCCAAGTGACCAAGCGGCGAAGATGGGGAGCTGGTTCGAATAAAGAGGCGGAGGCGGAGAGGAGCTGGGAGGCTCTAAAGGTCTTGTAGTGACCGCAAGGCGCGCGTGGTGCCGTGGTGCGACGTTAACGAGGAACGTCGAGGCTCAGGTCGTCGACTCGCGATTGGCGATGCGCGGATCCTTGGAGATATATGGGCAGCTTGGTATCGCGGGCCACGAGAGATAATCCGAGATAATGATATGCGCAGGTGGTTTCTAGATGTCGCGCGACAGGCCGGCTGGACTCGGAGGAGGATACGATCAGTTGCGGTGGGTTGATGAGTTGTTGATATGGTTCGGCGACAGGAACTGTGTTACGCGCTCGCCCGTCCTGTTCCTTCGCGTGACAGTACAACAATTCGTGAACTACAATTGGGGGGACAATTGGCGGGATGGCAGGCAGAGAGCTGAGAGCCAAGGAGCTGCAGCGTCCGCAAGACAGGGGACCACTGGCAGGGGCCCGGTGAAACTTTGCGAGCATCTTACAGCAAATTACCATTCGCTGTTTCGGAAAAGCCGCACAGGCATTACGTTTGTGTAAAACATGGTATCAGCGAGTTCAGTATGGTAAGAAACTCTCGTGCATTTGCACTGTCCAAACATCAATGTCAATGCAACTTGAACTTCAACCGCACGTCAACGAAGGCCCTCAAATCACCTAGAACTCAGCCATGACACTCTTTCATAAACATCCTAACAATATCGACAGTCACCCGAGAAATGTAAAATTAAACTTTCTGTTGGTCAATATTTATAGTTCTGGAATTACTTTATCTACATTCGCACTGGATGAGGCCCGCTGACAGCGAACATGTTCACCTTGACTTCGTTGATGGTCAACCTCGTTTGACGTTTTGCACACGGGGAATTCTTGAGAACTTTCGTTCCATTTATTCCAGCTCACTTTCGACATCTTCACGGATCTTCTCATGGGTTCCACCACCTCATGCAGTCTTATCATACGTTAACTCATTCTCATCTTCAATGCTTTGCTTGTGAGTCTCATCTTGGAAGCTCCCATCGTCGTTTGACGTTCACGAAATGAAATCCTCACGCCTCCAAAGTATCATTTGTGCCAAACTCATGTTCATCTGCTCGATAGAATGGATAATCTTGTCTTCCCAGGAGCTACAAAGCAGACATAGGTTGTGTTCATGCCCAGCACTTTCGGCACTACTTTCAATCGATTTATCGTCCGTTTGTGACATCGTTATAAGGACATGGATACATTCACGAAGCGCCCTACGTTGGATCAAACAGCAGCAGAATAACAGTCGAATGATGTAAATGGCTACGTCCAGATATTGTGAGACCATATCCTCCCAGATGACTACCTATACTTGGGATCAGACTGGTCGCTACGGTACACAACATTTTGTTTGTTTTTCTTTTCCGCACAAACCTGCAAACTCCACCCTCGCAGGCTAACAAGAACTGATCTCAGAATACCTACGGTAACAAGTCTCGACGGAGTGGAAGAGGACGGACGTTCCTTGGTGTCACACGTCTCGAGAGGACCCGATTCGTCACTCGTCTGAGGAAGACTCGACTAGTAGGTGAAGGTAGGGTCACTTCACCGTAACTGCCCGCCGAACCTTTGGGCATGGAAGGAGGTACGCCGCTGATTGTATGGCGAGGTGAATTGTGTTTCCAAAAAGCGCACCTTCCCGTGTGAAGGATTCCTCAGGTTCTCAACTCTTGCCGTCCCGTTTTCATCCCATCCTCCTCAGTCGCCAGCCGATAACAGTCGTCAACAGTGGCAGCTGCAGTGATTTTGGACATTCACTCCCTCCTCTCTCCGCATATAAGAATCCCAAAGCTGGCCCGTAGTCTCTCCTTCCACTTTTCCTCCTCCCACTTTCCACACTTTCTCAACAACTGCGAACTCGTCCTTCCAATCTCAACAGTCACTCGTTCAGCGCGCGCGCATCCAGCACTCCAGACTTTAATCACTCGTAAGTATTCCCACCTTTCTGCTTCCTTCCTTCTTGTCCATTTGTTTGCATTGTCGCGACGACCCGTCGCACGGTGCAGTGGGAGGCTACTTGATCGCAAGATGATCGCAAGATGACAACGGTCTTGCGATACCTTCGCGGGGGCACCTCTTCACCCCGCGCCCCATCTTATCACCACAGCAGGCGGCTCTGCGCGCGTCAAGAGGTCTTGATCCCGGGCTCTCAACCGCGTGTTCATACTTCGTCGTCGTTGTCGTAAAGCCCTTTCTGGACCCCCTCTTCCCCTCCCCTGTTCTGTGCCCCGCGCCCATGAGTTACGGTACTCTCTCCTCTTGCGCGTCGTCTAACCATCCTCGCTAGGTTATCTCTTTGACCGCCACAATGTCTGACAACGGTATCGGCTGCATTCCCATGCGTAACGGCCACGAGGAGCCTTGCGTTGTCATGAACGAGGAGCCTTGCGTTGTCATGAACGAGGAGCCTTGCGTTGTCATGCGCACCGAGAAGAAGGGCCGCAAGGTCAACATGATGCTGATGGCCGCTGCCATCTCTGCCCTGGGCGTTACCGGTGCCAACGCTCAGATGGGTTATGGCAGCGCCGGTGCCATGACTGCCTCCAGCTCTGGGTAAGTCTTTGATTTCTCGATCATCAAACGAAGACTAACACTGACAGTGCCTGTGTCTCTAGCGCCTCGGCTTGCGTTCCCACCACTATCACTGTCACGCCTTCGGCCAGCGCCGCTGCCGATCAGACCACCGCCGATGTCGATGGCGTTCAGGGCAGCGTCACCTCCGGCGAGGTCACTTCCTACACCACCAAGACTGCCTTTGTGACCCTTTCCGGCACCACTACCTTTGTCAAGGCTACCCAGCCCGCCGGCAACTTGACGACCACTGCCACTGAGTACAACGGCACCACCACTAAGACAGCCATCGCCATGACCGGCACCGGCACCGGTGTTTCCTCTTGGGCCACCGGACCGTACAACACCGCGGCCAACGGCACCTATGCCTCTCCTACCGCCACTCTCGGCCACCCCCAGAACGCTGGCGCTTCAACCTCTTCTAGCGTGAGCTACACTCACCTCGCTGTAGCGCTCATTGCTTCTGCCGCCCTCGGCGCTGTCCTTGGCGCCTAATCGGCTTCTTAGGTTATGGTATCGCCGTCATACCCTAGGATTTTGAGTGTTTCTCTCTTTCAATATGGCATTTCTTCTGTCTCGGTTGGAGTTTGGCTGGTTTGTCTTGGACTTTCTCCTAACTGGATCACTCGGTGTTTGGGAAGGAACATACCGGCAAAGGAAGATAAGCTTTGGTTGGCTGAGATGTTTGGTTTTTTGACTGACATCTCGTTGGCTTTCTGGGAAGTATCTCACAATCTGGTATAGGCTCCCATATCATTGTCTTCGCAGCACATGATAGGGTTGACAGATAGGGTAACATGGACAGGTGGATGACACACAAACATAGTATGAAGTTCATCATACATGAAATCTCTCTTTACTACGCGCATCCAAAGCCAAGTGGCTTTGCTTCGTGATCTCTTTCACTATTTCCCTTGATTACTCGTGATTGAATGTGATGTTCCACCAAGCGCATGTGCCTTTCAACGCATCTGCCACCCCATCACCTACGAAATGATATGGGCTCGAGCCAGATATTAATCGATACTTGTTCCCGTGATGCGAACGTTTATATGACTCTACGCTTTGGAACAAATCCTTCGCCATACCCCTACCTGCAAAAAGAGAAAAAGTACGAGTGAGAATGGAAGCGTTGTCTAAAATACGGCTCGCCACATTGCCTCGGCTGATGGTATCACACATCCAAAACAAATGGATGGGAGGCCCAAAAGATGGGTCAGGTCTGCTTGCCATCAGAACCCGAATGTGCACAATATAAGCCAATGTCACCTGATGATCCTGTGCCAGAAATGTATCTTTGGGCGGAGGCAGTGATATTAGGTCAGAGTAGCTATGCTAATAACGATGCTGGGTAAGGCTATCAGACGTGCTTCTTAGAATTCAAGGAGTAGCATCAACCCTCTCGTTCCCCACAGGCTCATCTTCCTCCGTGATCGGGCCCAGTTCATGTAGCTGAATCGCCATCACTGCGTCTATCCTCTCCCTTACTCGGCCCCAAACCGCGTCGCCCTCCCACATAAACGCCAATTCCTCTAGGGTGCGGACCTGCGTCTCCGGAAGCATGAAGTACACAGTGAGTACCTCAACTACAATCCAAACGCAATACACCAAATAGTATTTCCATCCGATCTTGTCGAGGGCAATCGGGTTGACGTAGGTATTGATGAACAGGGCGATACGGCCGGTCAATTGCTCTACTACGATGCCTTGGGAGCGTTGGTGGTAAGGGAAGAGTTCTGAGAGGTAGGTATAGGCGAGAGAACCCCAGCCTAAAGCGTAAAAGCTGTGAAACATAATGTTAGTTCTTGATTGGAGCGAGAAGATGTTGGATATGGAGAGAAACTTACGGAGTGTAGAGGAACATGAACACCAATACCGGGATGACCGCTTTGCGAGACCCTGTCTCTGCCTTGGAGCTGGCAATGGTCCACACTATGTGACAGTCCAATACCGCTCGCTTTGGTTGGAAAGGCCGCTATGACACTGTGATATGCCTCGTATTGATTTGAAAGCACGTCGGCTGGAGTATTTCAGGTATTCTTCAATCCAAGAAATGTGTCGAATTTCGCTCAAACAATGTACGAAAGACACATGGATGCATACAAGAGTATAAACAAGGTGTAATGTATTGACCGTGAGGTGTTCGGTTCATTCATATGAAGTTTCGGCTGGATAGAGGATTTCGAGGGGCAACACCGTACTGCAAATATCATACATATGCATCGTCCCTGCGGGCATAAGCCCCCCCACCCCTCTTCCAACTATGCGACTTCCTAACACCTCTCTCCGTCGTCCTAGGAAGGAACACACAATGAGCTAGCGGGACATGACCCTTCCTTCAATGCCCAGTCTCTCTTGCCAACTAAGAAGACCGCGGACAGCAACACAGTGATCACCAAGGAGAGAGGAGCATCACTGCTGGAGTATAAACCTACCGCTAGAGACATGACTGGAGATGCCTTCCGCAATGAACACTGGTTCAGGCTTGTTTGTTCGAGGGTCGGAGTGCCGAAAGAGATACGGGTAAAAATTTGGTATAAAAGCATTGATAGATCTTCGAGGAAGGGGTCAGTCCAAGATAAGTTCAGTCAACATTTCGTGTTATAGTTCGCTTAAGTAGGTGTAGCATTTCATCGACAAGATTGTTTGGACGATGTGGTTGAGTATGTCACCAAGGATGACGACCCGAACTTCACTCCAATAAAGGACGAGGTCAAGGGAGCGAAGAGAGATATGCAGGGTATATCAATGGGCAGTGTCAAGAATCTTGCATCAAGTTTGCGAAGAGGACAAGGAATCGGACGCAGACACTCGGCTACATGGGCTGAAACTTCTGGCAAATCTGGTTAAAGAAGTGAGCGCCACGGTCAAGTTTTCGGTGGTTGTCAACGGCGACAATTGGGAGAGCTGTGAAGACGAAGTGATCGGGTTGTCGAAGGGCGGTGGAAAGAACGTGTCCTTCTGCCATGGAGGCAAGGTCAAGAACCAGGACAGAAATGGAAGGTGCATGAGGAAGCGGTTGAGACAGAAGGAAGGAAGAGAAAGAGAGAAGGAAGTGATCAGGGGCGAGTTGCCGGGAAGAAGGTGCGAAAGAGCAGGTGCTGAGGGAGAAGTTCCTTCCACAAGATCATGATCGAGATGGGCGACAGCTTGCTACCTAGCAACGACACCAGGAGAGTCGACGGAAGGTCTCGGGTTAATATATTTCCATGGGTACATTGTACATGTATTCACCGACCAAAGAGACGCTTACCTCCGGGTTTGCTCAACTTCATACACAATGACTCCCTCGTCTCTCTTCTCAGCAAGAGATGCAATATGTGATGGCAATCCTTTCCAATCCCAACCACTGACCACCGCAAGAATCTTGACCTTGACCTTGGCGTTTTCAACCAAGTACTCCAAAACCTCTAGCAGCCTCACTGGTGGCTCTTTAACCCGATCAAGCCGGTCGATGATAATCCAGATTGTCTTCTGCTCTTCCGGAATCTTATGACTGAACAGATTCAGCACCTTCAAGGCCGCAGTCTGCACGATCTCCATGTTTCTCGGTGACTTGAACGTGTTTTTCGGGTCCTTCTTGGCCGCAGCTACCACAGTGGCGTATTCCTCAAACGCAGCTTGGAGATCGTCCCATTTATCGCCATCTTGCAAGGCCCAAAGTTGCTGTGACAACAACTGAATCAAGATGTGCGCAAGTACCTGCGTGAGGTGCTCGCCGTTGCGTTGTCCTGGCCGGATTCCAAGGACGTAGAACGTATATATGTCGGTATCGCTTGGTGGTTTGTTGTGCATCGTCTTCACGAGGTGTATAGCAGCTGGCGAGAGCCAACACTGGCTAAAGCTTTCATCGTGGTTGTATCCAACCAGGAATAAGAGGCTGGATTCCGGAGAGATGTGCCAGTCCACCCAGCGCTGGTCATTCTGGAGTTTTTCTATGCGTATTTCGTCCATGATCTCTAGCCTCTTGTTCCCGTCGCTAGTAAAATACTCGTGGTCTGCTTCGTATTGAAGCAGTAGTTCGTAATTCTTCTCTTTGGCTTCGTACACTTGCAGGCCGAGGAGCCTCCGGAGAACTGAGAGACGGTCTCTTGCCGACGCATCATGTAGCTCTGAGTGGGAGAACCTGAGTTAGATCATGTTACAGAACAGTAGAGGTAGGTAGGCTGCGGGAAGTAAAGGAAGATAGATACACTAAATACATACGCTTGATCGTCGCTTCTAGGTCTGTCATGCAGTGTGATCAACAGTTAGCTGGTGTAAAGCGGCCGGAAGCTTGCAAGCCAGATCATCTTACGCTGTACTTCGTCTAAGATATTCATGTTTAGGTGAGTAATTGGCCTTCAGTTGGACAGTGAATGGAATACATACCCTTGATCATAGCAACGTTCTTGTTGAGAGCCTCTTCGCCAGTCTTTCTAACTTTCACAATCGCTTTCTGAACCTGCAGCGCATATTCATCGAGTGTGGCTGATGTGCCCCAAATGGCCCTTAAAAATCGTTCTTCGGAAAATACATCAGCTTGTTTCTCAAAGGAAAAGCAGAGATAGCTGGCGCAAAGCTAATAGCAACATACTGAAACCTCGTTGCGTGTAGTACTCGGTTGCTGCTATACAAAACCTGATGAAGCTGTCGTAAGCCGCAACAATATTAGACTGTATCTGATGATCTAAGACGTGATTGTCTTTGAAGACATGCTGGTAAACGGTGAGCCCAACCACTCTGTCTCTGATCTGCTCCATGGTGGCAGAGATAGCATTTTCTATGTCGACTTTATTTATCGCAATCTAACACAGCTCTAATTCTTAGTGTGGATTCTTTCAGGAGAAAGAAGCGTCATCGCTATAGGGAGAGCTTACCGCGAAGAGAAACGACACAGTACCAATGGCCATCCCGCCGTAAGGGGCTCCGATATCCCTGATGAGGTTGAGGATAGGGGCCATATAGCTCATGATATCTGATGCAGCGACGGCAAAATCCTGGGCAAATTGTCCTACACGTTTACTACCCCGTTTTCTGCATTCTTCCGTTGCGATTTTTGATCTGACGGTGACGCTCCAGACTTCATGGAAAGAAGCGACACTGTCAATGTTAAGAGCTGCCTGTTCATCGGCGGAGAAGTTTCGATGTTTCATAACATAATCACGGAACTTCAGTTGCTCCACGTCCGATCTCTCGATTATGGCTCTGAGATTTGATTCAAAAGTCAGTTGAATGTGGCTAGCATATTTTTCTTGCTTCACGCGAGCATGGGACTGTCTGGTATACCCAATAACCTTTTCTACATACCGATCAGCGTCACACTGACATTTTTCCTTCTGAGGACTGTCAGCAACAGACGTCTTCTCATCCGTTAGTGGACTCATTTGAATGAGTCTTGTCTCCTCGCTCAGCCGAAGTATGCCACACAAGCACCGAAGAAGGAGGGAATTGCTCTCTGACAAGGAGAACTGGAGAAGGAGCGGGTCAGACTTTGCGGGGGATGGGCTGGTTTCCTTCACGCGTTTATCGTCTTCAAGAGCACCTCAAGCCACATTAGCTTGTCTGCCACCCCTCCCCCCTCCCCTGGAGTGGTAGCTTTGGGTATCAGGTTGAAATCTCCAAGACGCCTTGCGTCAGAGAACATGCATCACTGCGGGCGAAAAGCGGTTAGGTTAAGTATCAAGCCAATCTAGGACTGTGCAGCCGACTTGCATGATATTGAATTGAAGCCATCCCGTCGTGCATTCGAAGTTGCCTTGCCGCTTGCCAACTTCCAATGGTCAACCAATTTTTAGCCCCCACGGTCCCACGAGCGGCAGGAGCGATAGAACTCGTGCCTGCCACACAGTGTAAAATTTCAGATTTCTCGAGGTATCTCCTTCAGTCGCCGCTGCTATTTTGATCGCCGCGATGGATTTTGACAATTTAACCGCCAGGTGCGTCCAACATGAAACCAAACAGGGGGATTCACCATGCAGGCATTTTGGAAGGCTGCAATGATGGTTGTTCAGCTGAGGGGTAGCCTTCATGAGAAAGGCAAGCAGGCATCTCTCTATCCTAATCGAGGGCTTCGGACCGAGGATCTGAATATATGAGAGACACATGTAGTCGAAATCTGAACAATGTACCTTGGCCTCCTGCCCGATGTCGATAGGTATACTTAAGCAGACCAGGCCCCTTCCTTGCCCCCTCGTTGAAGTAACGCAGCTTGATATTGCCCCTGGATGCGACAGCACTGTGGTCTGGATACCTCTACCTGCCATGGCTACGCTCGTGGAGCCCTCAGTACCTGTAAGAAACCCGGCTTTCCTACTTCTTGAAGCTCTGATTCGAATCCCGAACAACTACCTTGAGTACATAGTCACTTGCTAACCAAACTGCAGACTACCTCTTCTGAGGAGAGGATTCTGGCGTTGGAGAAACGGCTCCTTGATCTGGACTTGAAGTATCAAACGCTTTTGAAGAGCTTCGAACCCCATTCACCAATCGCTCAAACCGAGGAAGAGGTGGAGAAAACAGAGCCAAGCGCTTCCTCCACGGCCCCAGGTAGTGTTATCTCTGGCAACGACGCTGGAACGCCAGAGACAAAGGTGAGGCTATAGCAATCTTCCAGAGTGTCTGTATATACAACGTTGTCTAACTCTTCAACACCACAAATCAGACCGGCCATAATGGGCATTCACGAATCAAGATTGTCAGGACCTACAAGAATCCTGACACAGGGGAGATTATTGAGAAAGAGGACAATTCAACGCCGAAGCCAGAGGACAAAAACAAGATTGCATTTATCCTGAAAAAGGTGCAGGCTGACAAGCTCCCAGGCTCAAATGACAGTTCAGAGATTGATATCATCAGCCTTGATCTGTGGAATCTTCTCAAAAAGCACCTCGCCGCCACGCCTCGTCACCTATTTCGAGGCCAACCCATTACTATGTATTCTCCGTTCGAGGCTTTTGTTCACAATTTTGACCTCCTCCAGACAGTTGCAGCTGAGGTCAATGAGCAAGACAACGAACAACAAAAGCAAGCCCGCAAGGATCTGCAGCTTCTCCTCGGTGTGATCTCGGATGGATCCTCTGGTGATGAAAAACTGAACAAGTACTTCAAGATGAGAGACTCATATCTCAGTGACGACACTATTCGGTATGAAGATCTTTGGACGATATTCCCTCCAGGGACCTTGGTCTACGGCAAGCCGTTTCAGGGCGAGGACCAAGTTTTCGTTGTCGCGGACAACTGGCAACCTTGGCCACAGAGAGGAGATCGTCCAACAACATGGCTGCCTTGGGGACTTGCCTGTTGGGTGTACGATTGGAACGGTGCAGAGTTCAAGAGAACTCCCTTCACGGTGAGGATTGAGAGCTTTGAGGGACGGAAGCCCATTACATCTTTGCCGTACTATCCCTTGAAATACATGAGAGATTCAGAACTGAGGACTGTCAAGGCTAGCCTGATAACAAGAGGCAAGAGGTTTCGGAAATATTGTGAAGCCAAGGAAGGTTCACGGATGTATGAATACAAGGGCGATGCTATTTACGGGATGAAGGGCTTCACCGGGATGAGTCAAGGTATTACAGTAAGTCGGCCGTCCCATGATATCAAATATCTTTCTCTATCACCGTGGATTTGAGCACAGTAGTCTAACGTGTTGACCTACAGGATTACAATGATGCTCGATCAGTAAGGTCGTTCTATGACCAGTTAGAGCGTCTCCGCGGGCGGAGAACGGGAGAAGACGCTGAGATTTCTACCCCGAGGTCAGAATACGTAAGTCACCCATTTACAACGTTCGAAGTTTACGGACAATTTCTCACATACCTTTGTGTTTAGACAGCCAGTCGGGTCATGGTTGACTACCTATCGTACTTCCAATACGGCCCTTCAACAAAGTGTCTTGGAGGGCTGGAATCAAAGACTCAAACTTGGATGGACTGTGCATGCTCCGACTGTGCGAAGAACCCGGAGCTCATCACCAAGTTCCGTATGCATTTTGACAAGCTGAACATTCAGCGCGAAGACGATTGGGAGGAAGAGCAGTATCTCATTTGCCCGCCACGTGTCTTGGGATACATCCTTAAAGACAAGCAATGGGCTCAGTTACAGGTCACCAATCTCACAGAGATCCCGCCCTCAGACAATGACAACTCCTGGAATACTCGATTACAGCTTGCCGACGACAAAAAGAGGAGCGGTACGACCAAGAGTCTGCTCTTCGATCTTGTTCGAAGCCATATTTCGTCCTCCACGGAAGATCGCAACGCGGACAGGGGTCTCGAAGTCAACGACATTGTGCCCGGGAAGGGGAAGGGTTTGATCATCCTACTTTACGGTATATTACGGCTCCCTCCTCTGATTCGTTAACTTGCTGACCTGATATCTTTTGCACTCACAAGGGCCTCCTGGGGTCGGTAAAACATCTACAGCAGAAACGATTGCAATTGCTGCGCGGAAACCGTTGTTCAGTATCAGTGTCGCAGATGTCGGCACAGAAGCCAAGCACGTTGAGTCCAACCTAGCGAGAATCTTCGCTTTGGCTACCTCTTGGCAAGCCATCCTACTCCTGTAAATTCATCCTATATCTAACAACTTCCAGTGGTATAAATTTGTAACTGACTGAACCATAATCCAGCGATGAAGCAGATGTTTTCCTAGAAAGCCGAGGCAAGGGAGACTCCACAGACAAGAATGCCCTCGTATCAGGTACCTATTATTTCTGCTCACTCCACACACTGAAGGGTTCCTTTCTTCTTCTCATCGTCAATCATGTTGTTGCCGTGAATTGGGCTAATTGGGATCTCTCCCCCATGTGAACAGTATTCCTCCGAGTTCTTGAATACTACCAAGGCATAATGTTCCTCACCACCAACCAGATTGCCCAATTCGACGTCGCGATTCCCTCTCGCATCCATATCTCCATCGCCTACGGGCATCTTAACGAGGACCAGATGACGAAAATCTTCCAAGGTTTCCTCGGCCCACTGCAAGATCGTGACTTGATCGAGGACTACGCAGGCATCCTGAATTACCTCGATGAGTATGTGTACTCCATGAGGTTTGACGGCCGGCAGATTCGGAACATTGTTACCACCGCATTGGCTCTAGCTAGGGCGGAGACAAAGTACAAGCAGGGTGCTGGCAAGTTGAAGTTGAAGCACTTGAAGACAGTGGTGACCAACACCAATCAGTTCAAAAACGACTTCTCAAAACAGTACGAACGATACATTGAGAAGCAGCAGAGCATCAAGAGCTTCAATCCATAGGGAGCACCTGGATAATTTTGGGCCATGCTATGAGTTACGGATTTCTTTTGTATACATGTAGTTGCTAGTATTTTCAAATTCTACGCTCGAGAAATCATTAGCGAAATGCTTTGCCCCTTGAATCCTCCTCATGTTTAATCCTCATCCCCCACCTCCCCCTCCCCGCCCACATCGTCCCCATCCTCCCCCTCCCCATCAACCCAAACCACCACATTGTCCAACCCCTCCGCCCTCTCCTTAAAGAACCTCCTCACCTCTCCCACACTATACCTCAGACTAAAATGCATCACCACAAACGTCGTCCCGGGGTACCTCCTCACCACCTTCTCCAAATCCCCCCAAATCGTATGCTTCGTCTTCTCCGCCTGTGCTCTATGCTCCTCATACAAAAAGCTGCACTCGGTAATCACCACCGGCAGCGGCACTCCGCCGTCTTTTCCCTCTAACCACCCCCTCATCGGCTCCTCCTCCAGCGTTTTGGTGGTAGTATCCCCCAAAAACGCAAAAATGGGAGTCGTCACCGGAGCCGTCAGTTCTTGTCCGCTGGCCCTGATCGCTTTTAACTCCTTCGGCGGTAGTTTCGCGAACTCCGGTCTAAGCTTATGCGTCGTCTGCTGAAACAAGTACCCAAGACAAGGGACAGTGTGATCGCAGTCAAAAGCCACAGCGCTGATATTCTTCGTCCTCCTCAACGGCACCACATCGCCCGCCTCTAGACCGTACGTCACATGCGTCGGCCTGATCTCACTGCGCACCACCTCCCCCGTTTCCGGATCCCGTTCCTCAAGCGGTACCTCCTTCCCCGGCCTCGGCGCTATCAGTCCACCCAGATTCAACATCGTATTCGCCCGCAGGTAATCCTGCAACACCTGTTTCATCCCCACCGGACAATGAAAATCAGGCGGATCCTCGCGCTTGATAAACACCGGAGATAGCAAGGCGTGGTCGTTGTGTCCGTGCGTGATGAAGATGTGTTTGGGCCGGGTGTTGTTGACTACCAACCCGGCGTCGAGCAGGAGGTTAAGTTGCGGGATCACGAACGAGGTGTGCCAGGCTGCGCGCGATTTGCCGGTTAGGACGTAGTGCGAGAAGGGCTTGGGGAGGGACCATTCGAGGATGTCGGAGCGGGGGGATTGGGGGAGGGGGGTGGCGAAGGTTAGGGTTTTGTTTGGTTGGGACCCTGATGAGGGTTGTTGTTGTTGTTGTTGTGGGGGTGCCATGGCGAAGTCCCTGACTGGTGGTGTTGAGGATGTAGTGGTGGTGGTGTGGTGAGGTGCGGTAATGCCGTGGTGAATGTAAACAATGACTGAGTGAGTGATAAGGGGTAAAGTCTTGGCAAGGGTGTTTGGGTTTGCTGGCGTTGGGTTTTCCGATTTCGGTCGCTGGAAGGAGGTGTCAGTTATCGATGAGATGGAAGGTCCAACGGGGATAACTTACCTATTGTTAATGGCGATATAATGTTCAGCTGCCAGGGTGTGACTCGCGCGGTGCTCCAGACTATATCGCGGAGTTGTTCTGCTGAGGTTGTGCCAGTTGAGGTTCAAAAAACAAAGTGTGAAATCATCAACGCTGAAGAGCCCCACAATTCAATGCCAAGGAATGATGAATACTCTGGATGACAACACAAACTGGGCCTTCAACACTCATATTTAAAGCAAAGGCAAGCCTTTCTTCCTTCGTATTGCCTACCAACTCTTTCTAGCCTATCCAAACAAAAAGTCGTTGATCATTATTGACCGCTCTGTTGCCCTCGGCGAGCAATACCGGCCGGCCGGCCTGTGACGCAAGACTGACTTTTACTACGAACCTCTTTTGTCTGGCCGGTAGCCCATGCCAGCACAGTGGCCATGACACTCAGCCTCAGCACCTTTCACCACTCATCGAATCCCCATTGGAAGAGACTACTGGATTGATTAGAGGCGGCATTTCAAGAATCTTACCTGCATTCCTTCTCAAGAGGCCCAGCGAGATTCTGGCTGTAGGGGATAAAAAGCTGTACTGCTCTCCAGGGTTAGGGTCAAATGTGAGATCACAAAAGGAGCCATGGAAAGTTGGTGCAAGATTTGGACCATGATTGTGCAATACATCAAACCCTGCGTGATCAGAACATTGAAATATTCCATGTTCAGTAAATATATTTTCCGAATCAAACGATTAAAGAAGACACCAACGCCAAAAAAATGATCCGCTTCCGAGTAAAATGCACAAACCGCCCATGTTTTCGCTTCCAAAAACCCAACCGAAAGATGTAATGCATGTATGACTCCCTTTTCTCTCCCATCACGAAATGTTCTCCTTTTCCGTTTTCTTCCAGTCTCGTCTTCGACGTCATGTGAACCGAAAGAATCCCTGACCCTTAGAACGCTTGTCTTCGGATGGATACCACCTCAGTGACTCGGCGTAGGCATCCGACAAACTCTTCCTGTTGGGGGGTGAGCGAGATGCCTAAACCAACTCCTCTTCTTCCTCCTCAACTAGTCCGCGATACTTCATCTCCACCACCCAACGATCCTCAAAGTCGATGCCCCTACGCATCTTCGTCCCTGCCTTCTTCCACATGGCAGGTCCAAGACCCAGATCCACCAGATAGAGTTTCCACTCCAGCACGGCATCGTCTGGCAACGAGGTATCCCCGCCAGCCAGTACCGTATCCCCATCATCGTTCTCCGCCGCCATCAGCGCCTCGAGCAGTCCACGCTTGGGCGCGCCAACGGCCACAACGTAGCGCGGCTTGACATACAACTTGTTGCCGTCAATAACGCTAACCTTGCCTGTCGATGGGTCGATGCCTGTGGGAATGTCGACTGCAAGGGCAAACGCCTCATTACGGTTAGCCCACTCGATCAGCTCATAGACTGTCGCCTGGTCACCGTTTCTCAGTTCCTCAAAAGAAATCGCCAGGCCCAGCAACGCGTCGATAATGAGCATGATAGGAGCCGGGTTAGCGAGGCTGCTTAGCGACGAGCGAGGTGTGTCGATGGTAAGCATAGGAATACTAATCTTGCGGAGGTGCTCGAAAAAGTCGCTCTTGGAGAAGATGCGCCCGCCCATGTTTTTGTAGAGACGAACTTGCTGGCGCATGTCTTCGAGGAGATCGCGCTCACCACGCTCAAGGCCAACCACGCACACAATCACGTTAATGTTCTTGTTACGAAGATGCCGGGCGGCGGCAACGGCGCGAATGCCAGATTTGTTATTGCCGGCTAGGACAACCACTGTCGGAGGCGGCGGGTTACCGGAAGTGGGATCGACGATGCTCGAATGGCGCACCTTGATAGCCGGGTCCGAGAGTGCTGTGAGTGTCACCTCTGCAATGCCACGCCCGGCATTCTCGGTCATCATCTCCTCTGTTAGGCCAATCTCGTTGTGTGCAATGTTCTCTAGATTGAGCATTTGCAGAGCCGAGACGGGCTCGATCTTGCGATTCGACGGAAGCACGTAGAGACCCTGCGGACTTGCCGCAACCGTTGTCGCCGGTTGCTTCTTTTTGTCAACGATAGCTGCCCTCGCTGAGAGCCGACTACTCGGCCGACTGCCCTTAGCTGATAGGGTGCGGTAGTGGCTTACACCAGATGAATTCACTCTGCTCAAAGGGTGCGCAGCCGGGACGCCGCTCGCCTTACGGGAATTCGACCTCCGGTTGGAAGCCGCTTTGCTTTCGCCCCGACGTGACCCTTGCCTGCTCGCTTGATCTCTCCCACTCAATCGATCGGCTCCGTTGATCACTCCATCATCTGCTTCACTATTCCAAAAGTCGTTGGAGGTCTCCTTGACGATGGGCTTCGGCTTCAGTGTGGTAGATGGCATGTCGAGGACGTTCTCCGAATGGTGCAGGTTCTTGCCACCGGCGGTGCCCGGCTTGTGCTTTGGTACACGGTTGTGCGATACAAGGCGGTCGGCCTCGTCAACTAGATCGTCTTTGCGCATCTGTTCAAACAGGTCTTGCTTATTAAACTTTGCAAGGCCAGATTCGAAGTCGAAGTCGCCTGCTTCTTGCACATCAGTGACATCTTCCGAAGCCCAACCGTTGTCATTTGCTCCTCGCATCTTCTTCAGAGAATTGAAGGGCTGGAAGGAGGAGGTACTCTGCAAAATAGGCGTCTGTCTCCAGCCTTTGCCCTTTGCAGTTGCGCGAGGTACCTGCGGAGACGCTTCCGAGTCTTCTTGTAGCCCATTTCTGGAGTTGTTTCCAGCCCTGCGTGGCCGTCTGTTCTTCTTCTTCTGAGCAGCTGCGGATCCTTGCTGCGAACTGGCGTCGGGTGCAAGGTCTTCGTCCGCGGACTCCTGGGTGCTGGTTTGAGCGTCAAGCTCCAGGCGTCTCAGCCTATCTACCACGGGGAGAGTCGGGGTGGCAGTCCCGGAAGGGATGGGTACGACATTATTCGACGGGATAACAGCCGGGGTCGGGTCTCTCTTCTCACTCGTATTAGGTTGGTGACGGGAGGTATCCGATGCATGACCTGACAAAGAGTCGGGGCGCTTTCCAACAGACAAAATGGCAGGATCGACAAATGCTGCTGGCTTGGTCGGCGGCGGCGGTTGAACAACAGGCGGGTTTACCTGCGGAATGGCATGGGGGACGACGTGAGGAGGGGGCGCCGGAGGTGGCACGACGGTTTGGGGAGAAGGTTCTTCGCGCAAATAGACAATATCGACGATGTTCGAAGAAAGAATGGTGACTCTCGGCTCCCACCGGTTGTTGTCGACATTCCAGACTAAGAGAAGATATTCATGTTAGCAAGGCGAGCCTCGAAAGACAGGAGGAAGGGGAAGAGTAAGGGAAAGGGCATGAACAGACCATTGGTTAGGGTCAAACCGTGCCCAGCCTGCACTTCGCTGACAGTGCCCTTCAGTCTCGCCGGCGGGTTACGCATCGTCACCAGCATCGGAAGCCCGATGAACGAATCCTCCGCCATGGCTGCGAACTGTCCGAGGATGACGATGTAGACAAAGGGACGGTTCGGGGTAGGTAGATAGCGAGAGGTGTGATAGATTGATGTGCAATAGTCGATAGATAGACCGTGGACAACAACGGAACGAGCACGCCCGGTCGGTTATTCGAGGCGTGTCGTTAGGTTGGAAAGGTGTGCGATCTCGTCGGATCCGTCCTCTGCTGTCTGGCCTGGGCTCTGACTGCGATGCGACAGCCGACAACGGTGGATGCGGTGCGGTGTGGGGTGCAGCCCTGGGTGCCTTTTGGACACTGCACTTGGGATGGCGAAGGGACGCGCGACGGGGCTGGATCGATGTCGGCGCAGTGTCGCTTCGGGGAAGGAAGGAGACGTGTCGTGAAATCCCGTCGGATGATGGGATCATGCCAGAGACTGGAAGTCGAAGGTGCCAGTCCGTCGCCCGGCGATTTTGGTGCCAAGTGAAGGTCGCGTCCTGGCTTCCCCTTCCACTTTTTGCTTATCGATAACAGTTGTGGTGAGGGTGCGACAAAGCTTGGCAACCGCCATCGGTGTACCGGTACACGCGTCTTGTACGTGAATTACAGTGTGAAATGCTGTCTCGATGTGCGTGCACGTGAATCTTAATTAGCAGAAGCCCTGCAATTGTGACGATTATTGTACCGTATGTTGAACGATACAACACTGTAACTTACCACCGACGAACGTCCCGCAGTACTTGGTTGTAACTGCCCGAATGAACGTAATGCAGCGATCTGCCGCGAACCTTCTCGGCGTCGAGTCACTTCGTCAACGTCTGTCCAATCTCAAAAGGGGAAGCAGCAGAGTTGAGAGCACAAGGTAGAGGTACATGACCCTGACAAGGGACGGGGCCAGATGCGAGTGGGCGGCTGAATGAAAAGGGGAAAACACATCTGTGTTTCACGACGACTGACCAACGAACCACTACAAAGCCCCTGACCCTTAACAAAGCATGGCCTCCAAAAGTTGTATACCAATACATTGTTTGCAAGGGAGGCTGGTCGTTTGCAGCTGACCTTCAGCCTTGTGGTGGCTTTGGGTACTTGGTTTGTGGAATGTAGAAAGGAGTTGTTATGTTCCATGAGGAATAATGCCACGAGCCTAGATCTACAGGTACCTCTGTATGTGCCTGCTCATCTTTCTTACAACTTTTACAAATGGGGATAACCGAGAGGAGATATACCTCGCCATGATCCGATATCTGCCAGCTTACTATCCGCCGCTGACTGCACGCTCCTCTGTTTGAGACCGTCTAGGTCCATAGGGTATGAGTTGTTGTCCCAGCTCCCAAAGTACCAGCTCACCTGGGGCCACCTTTTTTTCCATAAATATGTCCACGTAACCGATACAATAAACCAAAGCCAACCCTCGGCTCAACGTCCTTGACGCCGCCCAAAATAACAGTCAAGTCAACCATAACACCGCCTGATGCTGCCATGATGATGTCCATTCCTTTTCCTATGAATCCCCCTCGCTAATGTCGACCATCAACCGTATCCTGCCATCCTCTCCTCCTCGTCCTCAATGTCAATCACCTCTCTTCTCTGTTGCTGCTTCGAAATCGCCTGGGCGACAGACGGAGTCTTGTACGCAAACTTGGTGATGGATTGGTCCACCTTCGTTTTCTTCATCACTGCCGACTCGGCGCTGTAAAGCTTGTTGTAGAAGCTGACGACCCGTGGGTGCGCCATAACCTTATCCTTTTGGAACCGGAGCACCTGCAGACCCTGCTGCGTGGTGGCTCTACTGAGCGCGACGTATGCCTGTCCTTTTTCAAAGACCCTGCCAAGATCGACCTTGACGCGTTCAAGCGTTTGGCCCTGTGCTTTATGGATCGACAGAGCCCATGCAAGAATCAGAGGAAGCTGCTTTCGAGAAGCCTGGACCTCGCCAGTAGGAAGTTCCACTTTCCAGTCCTCCGGCTGACAGAGAATGTCTCTCCTGGTCCCATCGACGGCGTGGAATCGCACCAATGGGTACTCTGTATTGTCGCCTTTTTCGATGGCAGCATTGGAGAGCGCGCTGGTGAAGGCCTTGATTCTTCTCTTCTTGTCCAGATCTTCATCGTCGTCAAAGTCACTGTTCGCTTTCAGCTCAAACGTTGCTTCGTTCATGAAACCAACGACCGTCCCGAGAGAGCCGTTCACGAGCGTCTCGTCCATGTTCTTGATGAGCATGACCTGGGCATCCTTCTTTAATTCTATTACGGGAGGAGCCATCATGTTGGCAAGAAGCTTCTCGCGGACCGCCGGTTCACCGGTATCGTATGCTTCGTAGCGGTAGACTTTGCCCTTCAGGGCGGCGAGTCGTTGCCTGTTCGAGTTCTCGACTTCATTTCTCGTCGGGAACAGTTCTGTTACTTCTAGCCCGTCATCAAAGGCTAGAGGTCTGCTGAGTTGTTGGAAGTTCTTGACAGTCCTGTCACTGATTCTTCCCAATCGCATCTCGTTGAGCATGTCTGCGAATTCTAAAATTTGTTAGTCGCATGCTTTACTTCATATCTCAGGGATGGACCACTTACCAGGATCCCTCTGACGGAAAACTTCAGTCAACCCGATGGTATGGTCGATGGACATGTTCCACGTTGCTGCATCAAAGGCAAACTTAACATCCCTCTGCTTGTTCAGATCTTTATCTGGCACAGGAGGCAGCTGAAAGAAATCACCGGTGATGACCAGCTGAATACCACCCCAAGGCCTGCCGTTGTTTCGGATAGTTCTACCGATCTGGGACAGCTTATCGAAAAGCTCGCCGTCAACCATGGAAATCTCATCGATGATGAGAACCTTGGTCTTGAGCCATCGGTTTTTGGCCTTCTGGTTGCGCCTAATTTTCTTGACAAGCGTTTGGATATCCTCCTTGCCGAGACCGATACCAGCAAAGCTGTGCAATGTCATGCCGCCAATATTACACGCCGCAAGGCCGGTCGAAGCTGTAACTGCTACTCTTTCCGGCTCCCGGGCAAACTTCTTTTTGAGTTCTGAGATGATCGCTCTCATTAGCACCGACTTTCCTGTACCGGCCGGACCTGTAAAGAAGACGCTTTGACCCTTTTCCACCACCAAGCTCTTCACGTGAAGCTGCTCGCCGCTCAATGTAATGGCTGACGCCTTGCTAAGGTGGGACGAAACGACCTTCTTGATCTCGTCCATGGGTATTTCCGTCTTAGGAGCGACCGAAGAAGACTTTTGCCTGTCTTTGAGCTGCTTCTTCTGCTCCTTGACCGCGCTTGCCGTAGTGTTCCATAGCATGGACCCCTTGGGCTTCGATTCCGGCGTGGGAGCATACCCGCTCTTCTCTTGTAGGTATTCTTCGGCATGTTCCCACTCCTCCTGCTTTGGTTCCGGTTCCATCTTCCAAGGTAGCTCGCGCTTCGGCTTCTTCACAGCGGCGGGCGGTTCGAAATCGAAGTCATCGGCTTGTAGGCGCTTGCGTTTCGTGTTGGTATTGGGAAGGGGGTTGAACTCGCGCTTGGGGGGTTGATGATGCGATGGTGAAGAGTCCGACCAAGAAAGAACACTGGTATGGGTCCCTGGCGGGGGCTCGCGGAACCGAGCTTCTTTCGCTTCCTCCTCCTGTTGCTTTTGCAATTCCCGATGCTGTTCAAAGCTTATCCGCTCAGTTGGGAGGATTGGCAAGGCGGATGGGGCTTCGAAGTCCAAGTCGAGGTTCTCGTCATCGCTGAAATCGTCATCCTCAATGTATACCGAGGAAGTTAAATCGTGCTGGGGTCGCTTTGTCGATTGCATGGTGAGGTCAACCACATCTGGGGTATCATTGAAGGAATCGGAAGCGTTGTAGAGCGACGCGAACGCTCTGCCACTGCCGCCGTAGTTGGGAGGTGGTCGCGTAGCACTATTCGCGGGTCGAGTCGTCAACGGGTCGTTAGTCGCTGAAGGTCTTGAACTGGCGGAAATGGCACCGCTAGAGGTACCACCGAACCCAGGTTTCTTGAACATGTCGGCGACGGATGTCCTAGACTGAGAGGCGGCTGAGGGGGCGCGTGCGGGACTGCTAGAGGGAAAGAGTTGCTGCTTCAGGGAAGCGTTGTTGTTTATTGACGAAGCACCGGGCTTCGACTTGTTGTTGTTGGCCTCGGCGGCCTTTGCTTGGACTGCCCTGCCAAACATGATGTCTTCGTCGTGGAGTGCTTCGAGTGGGAAAGCGGCGCACTTGGGGGCAGAGTTGTGTACATGAGCTCGCGGAGGTGCGCGGTGCACGAGGACGGCTTGGAAGGTTGACCAGTTCGGGGAAAGGTTCAGGTTGATGGTGGCCCGGTGCAAGAGCAGGTGGTGACCGGCAAGCAGCCCAGTCTTCATACAGCTTTCGACCCCTCGGTGGGCGAGAGGGACGGGGCCACCACTTCTGTCGAGTGCTAAGGTATCGTTGTACGCTAGTTGCACTATTAACCCTTTCGGTCGAGTTGGGCGAAAAGTCTTGGCTCGGATTGGATCATTGAATTCCAGTTGTCATCTCCTTCCATTTGGCACAAAAAATGGCATATCATAGCGATACCAGTTAACGCGTTCGTCTAGGAAAATCGCGTTCGTTTGGATTTCAATAAACGCGGAGGACCGTGCACGGTGCCATAGGGATGTCCTCCGATTTGGTGAGGGGCTCCCCTGCAAAATGTTTGCAGTGCCCCTGGGGCTTTTGGGGGGCAACCATGGCAACCACGGTGAAGACCCAGGGACCAAAACATCAAAGAATCCAAACAACCCTCACCTCGGTGAGAACACAAAAAGGTACCCGCGGAACATGGGGTAGCCATGTCTTTAACTGCTAACATCCACATCGCACCGCACCTTTGTGCGATTACGATGACGTATGTCACCAAGCCGAGTTGAACCAGTCTGCAAGAAGAGAATATTCATAGGACTTGTGTAAGGTTGATTTCCTCACCTCCGATGAGAGACCTGTGATGGAACATATGTCCAACCTTTTTCACATGATGTTTTCTCCCCTCTCCTGTTGTACACCGGCCAGAGAGATCAGAGCAGGGCAACGAGACTGTAGATCATTCTGCCAGTCTATCCTTTTTGCGTGCATTCATAAAGCAAGAGCTAAAAATGCTGCTCACAATGTCTCCAATAGATCCAGTGATAAACATCGGTGCAGATGCACAAATGTGATCGTCACCCGTCCGATACATACCTTTTACTCACGACCGGAGAACCTGAGGGGTACAGAACCCAAACTGGCGGGCCATCAAGAAAGAACAATCCACGGTCCGCGTGACGGCCTGTGTTGTCATACCCACCTATTCCAGAACATTTCCTGTGAACACTTTTTGGTGGGTGTTTCCCCATGGGTTTCCCCTTTCGACCAGTCTCACGACGGAAATGCTCATTGTCGGACATGCCGTAGCACTAAAAAGCGGTGGTCGAGGAGGATTCCAGGGACGATCCGGCCACCGCCAAAAGTCTAGTCACTGCTAGTACAAAGTGCCGTCGATTCGTCGAACCAAACTTGGCCCAGCCCAGCTTGTAGGACCCCGTTGTGGAACCGTAACAGAGCACCGGCCCTTAGTTTTCTCCCCTTCACAAGGTTAGCAGTTGGTCACAGATATAAAGAAGAGAAACATCTCTGCTTCTTTCCACTCAATTCGAGTGGGTGAATCAAATGGCGCAAATGCAATCGGTCCGCAAAGGGTGCAAACTGGGAATCCTCAAGACATCCCACGCCTCCACAGGATCACCCAGCTTCGGTTTTTTTCTTGTTGGCCGAGGATATCCATTCCATGTGATGCCAATGCTTGGCTCGGTAATCACGGTCGCAGATAGGTTCTTAGATATGAGCTTGAACAAGAGTCAAGAAAAAGCTTTCCGTCAAGAAGCTTTTCAATGGGAGGTTGGATTTGCTGGGCGGTGGCTGATGATTTCTGGGCGCATGACCTGGCAGCTGGAGTCAGATCTCTGAGATCTCGCTTGGGATTGAAGTCAACAATGGGATGGAGATAATTGGAAAAAACATGATGGGAATATGAAAGGCCGGCGGCTTCGGTTTGATATAAGTTGGAGTAACATACAAGACACCATGATGGAGTCCGAGTCGGATGTAAAACCCCATACCAAAACGGCATGGTAATTGGTAATAAACTTGCCGATTTCCGATTTTGTGTTCGCAGATGTAGGGAGGTCGTCGACGGAATGGAGTTGGACAGCAGTCGGACGGTGTCGTGCCGATTAACAATACGTAAGCACTATCTTCAGCCTCCTTTACCGTACTTCCAGCTACCATGCCACCGGTTCGGCGGTCCTTTTAGCCTTATCTTTAGGAAGCTTCCATGGCGATCGAGGCTGGTCGTCGTACGGTACCTGGGATCCATCCGGATGGGAGGTGAGAGAAAGAGCGTGACATATGGGAATATCGTCACGCCAAAAAAGAATGATGGGACAGCCGCAAACGTGGATGCCAATGACCGGGCAGTGGCAGGCTTCTGTCATGGTCGTCTCATCGAAACACAAGACCGCTATTTCGAGATCCCATCCCTTGAACTTTGTGTTCCTCTACAAGGCCGAGTGATGGGAAATCCGGCCCTCCGCAGACTCTTGTGACCCCCGTGTTACTGCAACCACATGCTGTACAGCGATACACAAAAGACCAAAGATGGAATATGCATTGCAGGATGCATCTTTCTCTCAGACCCCATCCCATCATCACACTACTTTACTGCAGTGGGGTGCATGCTATGATGGTCGCTGTGAGACGGGATGGATGGAAGCAGGAGGTTGGTTCCGTCCCCATGGAAGTAGGTGCCTTTGTGAAAGATGCCCCACCTGTATCCAGCTTTTGCAGCGCTGCCGTTAGTTCTTGTAGCCACCATTGGGGAACGCTCCACCAATCTCATGATATGATTGGACTTCTCTCGACCGCCAAGGTTCTCTTGACGGTATCGGACCCACAAGAACAGTCGGGATTGAGCACGTCCACTTACAAGTTGTTTAAACCACATGCGTTGGTACTGTGCGCGCAGACCGATGCCCGTGGCGCAGACGCCTTCTTCTCCATGACGGGCCATGGGTGATGGATCATGTCCTGCCAGTCAATGTTGCCAAAGAAAATCTGCCTCTCTTGGCAGATGATAACTCTGCCGGCCTTTGCCAGGTTCTCGATGACTTTTATCTTGTGCCATTCCCCTCTGCCGTCTTCCCGTCCCGGCCTGCTTCAATGTTGACCTTTCATCCATCGCTTCTTTCCTTCTTTTTCTTTTCGGGTTCGGAAGTCTTGCGCGGTGTTCATTGTTGATCACTGCCGTCCGCCGTCTCGAAGCATCACTCATTGGCACCTTTTAGTGGCACTGTTTACGACTATCACCTACTAGGTACTACAACGTTCCAGTACGTTCAAGTTGAACCGCGCGACTGGTAACGGAAAGAAGGATTTCTGCTTGTCGAGGTCTCGTTGTTCAGTTCAGTTGCGACTGTTATCAAGTCTCTTGAAGGTCTAGGCTATCACACCCGGTAGCGACTGCGACGACAACGCAACTTACGTTTACGACCAAAGCGCTACCTTCCCGCACCAGGTGACGTCGCCGCTGCCGTTCTATTTGGCTTGGCGCTCGAGATCGAATTCGACCGAAAGGGGGAACTCAGAGGGAGAAAGACAAACACCAATTTTGCAAGGCACAAACAAAATCCTAACTACAGCCCGGCGCAATTCTTGGGCTGCTCTTCCGCCTTCGCTCTACGATATCCGATATCCTTCGACAGTCGTTTGGCATCCCTCCGTGGCTACAGCTACTTACCTAACACCACGCCGCCTTACTCCTGTACGCTACAAAGCTCCATTGGCTTCCGGTTCCTATCCAGGTTACTAATTGGTTATTTGTTGGTTGGAGCAGCGTTCGTGGTTCGTCTTGGTTCTTTCTTCCAGAAACGAAACATAGGCGCATCTTCTCCAGAACCTACCCGGTTCGGATACACAACAGCAGGGCTGAAGCTGAGTCAGGATCCGCCTGCGCGCGCCACTAGGTCATCATCGGGCAACGGGCAAGAATATCGGTTGACCGGGACGTTGGGGATCCCCCGGCCTAGAAAGAGGGAAACGAAACAAGTACAGGTCCCGTCTGCGACCTTAAACTATCGCAGGGCCATCCCGTCCCGTTAGCTCCGACATCTTGGACCCTGTTCCTACGAAGGACCCCAGGCCACCAGCCTCCTCCGCCCCACATCAAAATAGAAGGAGGAACAGGTCAAATCTTCTTGTTTCTGGGCATCAGGTCAGAGTGAGTCGCTTCTGTTCGACTTTTCGCCTTCTGGTCTTGCTCATCAACAGTATATTCCTTCGACTTTTGCGCCAACTGCTTGCGGAGCACACGACGACTACCGGGTTTTCTTACGGCTTGTCCGTACAAGACACGACAGGATGGCGTGGGACAAGCTTTCCATCACCAGGCCCCACCTGGTGTACATCATCCTGGGCGGCTTCACCTCTCTGTTCATGCTGTGTTCTTCCATCATCAAGGAGCGCATGTACATTGGTGAAGCTACTGTGGCCACTCTCTGCGGCCTCATCTTTGGCCCTCATGCTGCCGGCCTTATAGACCCCATCGAATGGGGTAATATAGATATCGTTACGATCGAGTTCTCTCGCCTCGTTCTCGTCGTCCAGTGTTTCGCCGTCGGAGTCGAATTGCCAAAGTTCTACATGGAAAAGCACTGGAGATCCGTCACATTCCTCCTTATTCCTGTCATGCTCTGGGGCTGGCTGATCACCAGTCTTTTTGTCTGGTGGCTGATTCCACCCCTGAACTGGCTCGACAGTCTGGTTGTTGCTGCCTGTGTTACGGCTACGGATCCCGTCCTCGCTTCATCCGTTGTCGGTAAGGGCAAGTTCGCAAAGAGAGTGCCCAAGCATTTGCGAGATCTGCTCTCTGCGGAATCCGGCTGCAACGATGGCATGGCTTTCCCCTTCGTCTACCTTTCTCTATACCTCATTCTAGACCACCGTGAGGCCCGAGACGTATCATTCCATTGGATCGTCTTCACTATTCTCTACGAGTGCGTCTTTGGTGCCATCTTTGGCTTCATGGTCGGCTATATCGCACGCCACGGTATCAAGTATGCAGAGAGACATGAGCTGATCGACCGAGAGAGTTTCCTCGTATTCTACTTTGTCCTGGCCCTCTTTTGCGCCGGGTCTGGTAGCATCCTAGGCGTAGATGATCTTCTTGTCGGCTTCGCTGCCGGCGTCGGCTTCTCCAACGACGGTTGGTTCACAAACAAGACGGAGGAATCCCACGTATCTAACGTCATTGATTTGCTCATCAACTTGGCATACTTTGTCTACCTCGGCACCATCATTCCTTGGGAGCAGTTCAACAACTTCGAGATCGGACTGGGCGCTTGGCGCTTGGTCGTTCTCGCCATCATGGTCATTCTCTTCAGACGAATCCCCATCATGATGGCTCTGAAGCCATTGATACCCGACATCAAGACATGGCGCGAGGCTTTGTTCGCCGGTCACTTCGGCCCCATTGGTGTCGGTGCTATCTTTGTCGCCATTCTGGCGCGCGCTGAGCTGGAGCACCACGATCCAGTTCCCCTTGCCGATATCTCCAGTATTAACCCGGACCATCCGCACTTCCACCTGATCCGACTGGTGTGGCCCATTGTTACCTTCTTGGTGGTGTCTTCGATTATCGTCCACGGCTCATCAGTCGCCGTGTTTACGCTCGGCAAACACATCAACACCCTTACCATCACCATGTCATACACGCAAGCCAACGAAGATGGGCCTTCCTGGATGAACCGCTTGCCCCGCATCACTTCGATTTCCCGCTCTCAAGCTAGGAACATGTCGGATACCGAAGATGATATGAAGATGCCTGAATTCCCCCCTGGCACGTTGCCCCCAACTGGTCTTCCAGGTACCTTCTTGCGTCGCCAGAAGGAAGAGGATAAGGATACCGGGCGTCCTGCGGGGAGCCGGTCATCATCGGCCAACGGCCGGCGTCGGAGAAAGAGATGGGATGACGGGATCGGACCCGGAGGCCCTATTAGCCAGTCAGCAATCTTCCCCCAGCGCCGAAGCCAAAGCGAACACGCAATCGCTTCGCCTCATGATGAGATGTCTCCTGAGCCATCTGACACTACGCGGTTGTCACCTTCGGATGCCTTGACTACGCGCCGCTCGGCAAGAAAGAGTGAAAAGGAAAGATCATCTGATGAAACCGCCTCCCCCTATGAAGCCAGCCCCACCTCTGGACAGAGGGATCAGGAACTTGACTACTATGACGAAGGCGACCATGTCATTGTTGAGGATCGCGAAGGAAATGTTCTGGCCGTGGAACCCCCTGCTACCGGCGAAGGCGAGAATCCAGTGGAAGCTCTCAAGGAGAAGCTTGAGGCTGAGGCTGGGCCATCGGGATGGAGCTATGACGCCTTGAAGAAGAAGATTCAGAACTGGCGTGAGGAAGAAATGGCAAAGCGCAAGGAGAAGGAGAAGTCTACTAGGAGAAGTGAACCGGCCAGAGCGTACCAGTTCGGTACAACGGTTAGTACCGCTGATGCATCCCCTATGCGCTTATTCAACTAACATTTTGATGCAGATTATTGTCGAAAATGAAGATGGCGAGGTTCTCAAGAAATACGAACTGCCTTCCGGGAAACCAGAAAACGCTTTTGTTTCCCAGAGCTTGAAGTACATGGGTATCAAGGCAGGGGATAAGTCACCGGTCGCAGGAGGTGCAGCTGGTGGCGAGGGCTCGGCCACTAGGCCTGCCAAACCAACGAAACGTCCTACATGGGCTTCGGCCGTGGTTGGTGGCGGCGATGCATCGAAAAAGAAGAATGCGGTGGAAGAACAAGAAGAGGACGATCGTCATATTCGCTTCACTATTGGTGGTGTTGGCCAACGCATGAACAAGGAGGACTTCATCAGAGAGATGCAGAAGTTGGACAAGAGTACGCGCAAGGAGATTGTGGACCAGTCCAACGCATCGAGCGCTGTCAAGAACCTAGCCAAAGCGGACCTTACGCCTAAGCAGCCACAGCAACCGCAGCAGCAGCAACCACAGCCGGCGCAGCGCAGAGGATCTCCTGCTGAATCTGTCAAGTCCAGCCACAGCAAGGGTAGCTCCACGAGACAAGGGCGTCCTGAGAAGTCGGAAATGATGAGCGGAGGTAGCAATGGTGAACGCAGTGAATCGCCATCGAGGTCAAGGTCGAGGTCGCCTTCGCTCCTCACGGCAGAGGGAGGATCAGCAGCCCCAAGCACAGACGTCCCAGAAACAGCGGCAGAGCGGAGACGTAGGCTAGCGGTACTCCAGAGCGTTGGAGATGACGGAGAAGGAGAAAACGGCGAGACGCCGGCGGAACGACGACGCAGAGAGGCTGCTCTCGGCATGTCTTCGGGCGCAGCGGAGGACGAGGATAGCGAGGATGATGATACCCCCAGGATTCCGCCGCCGAGGAGAGGGATCCGGTTCGCGGAGCCGACCAGGCCGGAGACATGAGTTAAAACTGATTGACTGACTTAGTGAATAATGTTTGGTACGAGGATTGGGCATGAATGAGGTGCATATACGTGTCTATGGACAATAAAATGGAAGAGTAATGAGATGGAGGGGGTTGTTTGTGTTTTTGATGTTCAATTTTCTATATAGATATTTTGAGCGAGGATTGTACATGCAGCGCCGGCAATATCAAGATGGCATTGACAGTATCGAATGGCTTGGATGAATCTCGTGCGTTGGCTATGTGAGGACCAAACTGAAATTTGAGATCCATCCCATAGAATGGCATGGCATTGCACCCGCCATCACTACAGTGGTGGAAAATGGGGGAGTTGGAGAATCTGGGGAAGGACATGTACCTAACCGCTTAATCCTCGGTCCGTGACTGAACTATACCTGATACGGCCTAGCGTCCGATAAGAAAACTCGTCATGGTCGGTGCTTGCGGTGCTTGCGAACCTCGAGCGATTCGAGGTCCAACTTTTTGAGACTCCAGCTCACTGTCCACTGTCCAGCAGAGTTGCCCGCCGAAAAGCAGGTTGTTTTGCCCACGCGCCGTGCCTGTATCCACTTATCCGATTTCTCCGATTTCCCAATTGCAACAAACATCCACAAACCCGATAACATTACCTCGATTCCATACCTGTCGGGTCCAAGTCACCAACACCACCACCAACGACAGTCCTTCTATCCATCCCACCACCCACCCACACAATTCAAAATGGTCCAGCTTACCGAGGTCGAGGACGAGCACTTCCAGCAGCCGCAGGTCGGCCCTGAGGAGGACGACGAGGATTTCACTGACACTGGTGAGTGAAGCATTCCTCTACTGTCGAGGACAATGAAAGAGAGGAGTCTCGGGCTGGAAGGGTTGTAAGGACTTGTACGACTACGTCACTGTCGCCATCACTCACTACTCATGGCATCGCGAAGCCGCTCATCCTCTTATGCCATCACGACGCCAACGCCCCAGACGCATTTGCCAGTCAACGCCGACATACCTACACTTACACACACGCTCATCTTCAACATGCAACAACATACTTCGAGTCCTGCCAGCCCAACAACCCAAGCGCCATACCACCCACCCTCCAATCCAGCTTAAACCTCTCCAGCCCCGAGTCCTCTCGATACAACACATCATCACCATGGCCCTGTTCTCCTCTCGAATCTAGACAGATAGTCGGAAAGACAAGGTCAATCCCACTAACCGCACGCCTCTCCCTATAAACAGACTCCGAGATCTCCGTCGACTCCGACTACGAGCCCCAAGAGACCTTCACCGACCGCCTGTACGCCCTGCGCGACATGGTCAGCCCCACCACGCGCGGCTGGTTCTACCACAAGTACGACACGACCACCAACTTCGTCAAGTCGACGCTTTCCTTCGCCGGCCGCGCCGCCTGGGCCGTTTCCGTGTCCGGTCTGCTGATTGGCGTCCCCTTCGCTATTGCCTTCGCCGAGGACCAGAACTACGCCGCTATGGAGCAGGAGGCACGCATGCGCGAGCTTGGTACTGATGTCCTTACTGCTGGTGGTGAGGGACAGACTGGCACCGCCGAGAAGACGCTGGCTGCTATTGGTGGTGAGGGGGCTAGGCCTGCGCTCTAAGGAGGGAGGCAGCGCGTCTTATTGTGGAAATAAAAAAGAAGATGAGCGAGGGATGGCTGGTTGTTGTGAGCCGGAAGATGTGGAGGGGAGAGAGGGATGGCTGGTCAAAGGGCGGCGGGTTGGAAACCAGCGTTTTCAAGATGGGGACCGTTTGGGAAAAAGAGCTCCGAGTTCTTTCCGGCAGAGGGCCTTGATCGGATACACCAAATCAACAACCGGTTTTACAACTTGACGCAGTCTGATCAGACAAGACCGGCCAACGAAACGACGCCTACGGAATCCCGTTCCTGGGCGAAGAATAGAAGAAGGCCAGCATCGTTGACCAGCTTACGATGATCGTCTCGCCATCCCTCACGTTTGGCATTCCCCATCTCTCGAAATTCCACTCACTTCTCCCGGCTCAAAAAATCACCACACACTGTATATTATCTGGACCCAGATTTGGGTATTTGTGGGTTGTCCGCCACTTTGCATCGTCGTTGTAATGGTATTCTTTAAGCGTGCCACGGGAATAGGGGTACTCAAAAAGGAAAAAGGGGGGCAATGGTTTTCTCAATGGCATGTTTTTGATGAACAGACCCATACCCGCTTATTGTACAAAAAGAACAAGAATGATGATGATAAACAGAAGCATATCTCAACTCGTATCGTTATGTTTAGTATTCGGTTCCTCCTTACTGGCGTGCCATTGTATCTATAACCTGGGTTACCTGCGGAAAGCTCATGTGAACTGGGCGAGGAAAAGAACCGCTATAGCCACCATCCTAGACATTCCTTGTAATGGACATTACTGAGAACTGCATTCCCTTCTGTGATACAACTAAATACGCAGTCAACATCCTGCCATGCTCGTCATGTCCTCGAAACCGACTCTTCGGTTTTTAGTAGTTTCGAGTAGACAAGTTCGAGAACGATTGCGAAAAAAAACCTTTACTGAACAAACTCGACACATCTTCTAAACTCGGAAGCAACACGTCTTCACTCGAGCCCCGAGTACCATGGATGGAAGGCCAGTTGCCAGGCGCCGCATCTGCCGCATCTTCCCTAAGTACCACTCCTCTTCATGGGATATCAAACCCGACCCCTACCTAATGACCAGGGGCATATAAGGGGAACCTGGTTGGTCCCTCTTTCCAACAACAACAACCGCTTGGTCAGATAACACAGTGGTGTCTACCGTTTGAGTCCTCAAAACTCAAAAAATCCAAATCTATTACCTGTCCGGATCGGGAACGGTGTACGTGTGCTAAGACACGTAGAGAGGGGTCTTCACAGGTACCTAGTAGCCGGTCTACCTATATGGTATGGTATCTGGGAACACTCCAATCCGACAGAAGAAATACACCACACACCCTTCAAACGGTTCACCACTGCTCTGAACGTGCGGTTGCTGTTCTTGTTTTTTTTCTTGCTCTTTTAATCTTGTCTGGAGAGGAGAGGTAGTGCGTTCGAAAACAACACGTTGCTGGGGACTCACTCATTTATTTCGTCTTCTTTCTGAACGAGAACTCATTTTATTTATTTCGTCTTCTTTCTGAACGAGAACTCATTTACATACACTTCTTGAATCTTGCAAGTCTGACTTGACTATCAACGACATTCTTTGCGATCACAGCACGCATCGCATGATCAATTACAGTCAGTCTACCATCAACTCACTCACCTCCATATCCCATCTGCATAACCAACCCTAACTAGCAAACAACTATGAATGAATCTCACCCTCCCTCAACCAAGAGAGCTGGCTACTAAACCAAACCACCACCAGTAAAACAATTACTGAAGTGAACTGCCAACTTGGATGTATACAGCATGTCCCTAATAACTAACACCCTTTATGACTACCAGAGGGTAGGTATCCATCGGCTCTTGATATTTGGTAGTATAGATAGGTTCGAAGGACACTTCATCCTTCACACTACATACACTGCGGTACATAGCCCAACCTGTTTGCTTTTACTCATTCTCGCTATGAACAAATAAGCTTGCTCGTCTTGAGCATTTTAAAGTTACCGTTCCCGCCTAGTTGTAAACCACCCATGCACACCCAAACACTTAGGGCAGTTCAAAACAATGACAGGACCGATGTGCCCACTCTAGAGCCATGTCACAGGGCGTGTGCTCTGTGCCAGAAGCAATGATCACAGACGTCAAGTAGGTAAACATTTTATTTATTAGACTTATATGAGAGAAAACCGGAAGGGGGGGGGGGGGGGGGGGGGGTAGATATA